>ML798921.1:256898-312734 GCA_009831015.1 Picea engelmannii | reverse complement strand
AGTTCTAGAGGGGCATTAGGTGGAATATGAACTTTCTGGAATGCCAAGGAATTCGACCTAAGAGATCATGTGCAAACGCAGTTCTGGCTAATGGTCACTCTCCTCAAGAAATACTTGGGTACGCAATATTCCATAATAAATGTTTATATGCCCAATAAATATATAGAAAAAAATGAATGCTGGCAATCCCTTCTGGACTTGGCCACTGAAAACCCCCCTAGAAACCTTATTATTACTGAAGATTTCAATACAACTAGAGGGACAAAAGAAAAACAAGGAGGTTCTATCATGAGAGATCAATTTCGAGAAAGGCTGGACGATCTTATCTTGGATCTGGATCTCTTTGACATTCCTTTAGACAAGGGAATACTCACTTGGAATAATAGAAGAGATGGCCCAGGGCACATAGCAAAAAGTTTGGACCGCTCCCTAATCAACAACTCTCTTTTGTCTCTTCCAGACAAACCATGCTCCTGGAACCTTCCCTAGGTAGGGTCAAATCACCTACCTATCAAACTGGTATTTGAAGCTCAAAAAAACTGGGGTCCTGTCCCCTTCAAATTCAACCCTCTTTGGTTGGATCACCTAGAGCTCATCTAGTCCATTGCTCAAACATGGAATCAGTGGATCTTCAGTTCACCCAATTTCATATGGGAGCAGAAGCTAAAACTGGTAAAATAAATCCTAAAGATCTAGGAAAAAAACCCATTGCAAAGCAACGCCAGAGACAAACAGCTACAACTCAAAAATCTGCAGGAGGAAATGGTAGCAACTGATATCCACCACATCATAAGAGAACACAAAATTCACAAGGAATATATGCAAGTGCTAGCAGAAGAGGAAATCACCTGACGCTTAAATCCCATAAGCCTATGGTTGAAAGAAGGGGACCATAACACCTCCTTCTTCCACAGAAAGGAAAAATTCAGAAATTAGCCAAACCAAATCTCAAAAATCAAAACCCCAGAAGGGGAAACCCTAAAAGATTTCAACCAAATCAAACAACAAGCTTCAATGCAATTTCAAAAACTATATACCACATTTGGTAGGGCTGAAGAAAAAACAATAGATGATTTTCTCAAACACATCCCCAGTAAGGTTACAGAGGAAGATAATACACATCTTGATAGACCAATTGAAGAATCATAAATTCTAAAAGCTCTAAATCAATTCCATGAAGACAAAGCCCCGAGTCCATATGACTTCACTCTTCATTTCTACAAAAAGTGTTGACACATAATTAAAAAATAATTTCATAAGGATGATAATATTTGCACACAAGGCAAAAAAGTTGGGAGGGGCCACCAATTCCTCCTTCTTAGCCCTCATTCCAAAATAAATTGGAGCCTCTTCTCTTGACCATTTCAGACCCATCTTTCTCTGCAATATTTCCTATAAAAGTTTCTCCAAAATAATCGCCAATAGGTTAAATCCTCTACTTAGATCCCTAATTCTTCCAAGTCAAGGAGGATTTGTGTCAGACCGTCATATTTGGGACAACTTAATCCTAGTTCAAGAGGTAATTCATGCCAGCAGCTCTCGAGGAGAATCAAGTATGGCAATAAAACTCGACATGGAAAATGTTTTTGATAGAGTAGAGCATAAATTCCTCTTTAAAGTCATGGAAAAATTTGGTGTCAGTCAAAACTTCATATCCTGGACGAAATCATGTATTGCCTCCCCGTGGATAGAACCCCTCTTAAATGGAATACCTGGCCCCTTCTTCAAAGCGTCTAGAGGTTTAAGACAGGGATGCCCTCTCTACCCCCTCCTTTTTGTGATCATGGTCAAATACCTAAATCGTAATCTCAAATGGGAAAGCATAAACAACACTATCCCAGGTATCAAAATTTCCCAAGGGGTCAAAAGACTGAATCACTCCCAATTTTCAAATGACACAATCCTCTTGAGCGCGACCTGAAAAATTCTAGCCAGAAGAATTTTGCAAGTTCTGGACACCTTCCTCCTAGTTTCGGGAGGGCTCCTAAACAAGGAAAAATTTCAAATTTACGTTTGGAATGTAGTTGCAGTCACCAGAGTGGGAATTTGTCAAATAATGGGATTCTCCATCACCCAAGAATGTAAATCCTTCAAATATTTAGGCCTCCCTTTGTGTATTAAAGAGCTCCCTGGCGAGTTTTGACAATTGTCTCTCCAAAATGTTAAAGAAAATATGGAATCTTGGGGTTCAAGATGGCTCAACCCAGCAGGAAGGGTGGTCCTGATCAAATCAGTCCTCTCGTCTCTCCCCATTTTTCAATTTTCTTCCCTTCTAGCTCCAAAGGGAATCCTCAAAGATTCGACACAACTTATCCGCAAATTCTTATGGCAAGGAGGAAACTCTAATCACAAACAATTCCACCTAGTGAACTGGGATACAGTCACCTTTCCCCCAAAAAGTGGGGGACTTGGAATCGTAGATCCCGAGGTCACCAATATAGCAATGGGTGATAAAATTCTCTGGAGGATAGTCACAAGAGAAAAGGATTGGTGGAAAATGGCTCTCATAAAAAAGTACAGGATGGGTAAAATAAAAAGAAGCATGGACAAAACTCAAACTCCCCAAACATGATCTTAAATCTGGAAATTAATAAGGGTTTCTACTCCATTCTTCAATGAATATCTTTCCCAGATCCTGGGAAATGGAAAAATGATCAAAATCTGGCAAGATCCAATTCTAGGGGTGGACCTCAACTCCTATGAAGAAGAAACCCGTGATCTAAAAATATGGATGCTTGATGAACAAAAACACACCCTTTATGATATTTCAGTCTGGAATGAGAATGGAAGCTGTAAGGATTGGGATATGGGGATAGTACCTGAGCATTTGAACAACCATGCGCACCGTCTGACCTCTCTCCTGAAAAAGAGTAGCCCCCATCCTTAAAACCACTCCAAACAACCAAGGATGGTGTATAAATGGATACTCGGTAAAAGAAGGATATAACATGCTCCTCTCTAATATAAGAGAACATCAGAACTCAACAACATGGAAAAATGTCTGGAGTCATGACTCCCTCCCCAAATTTAACTTCTTCATTTGGTCCCTAGATCATGGGAAAATACTCACAGGAGAGAATCTTATGAAAAGAGGCTTCCACGGCCCTTTCAACTGCTCTCTATGTCAAAGCAATCAAGATAATATCCACCATCTCTTATGGAACTGCCCCTTCTCACAAAATGTTTGGAAAGTGGTCTTCAAGGATCTATCCAGAAAAATAAGATGGCCCTCAACTCCCAATCCCATCTTAGGGAATTGGGACAAGTACTATCAAGGATCCTTCAAGGAAAAACCAGTCATGAAGCGTATTTGGAGGGCGGTCCCCAAGTTTGTCTGCTGGCAGATATGGATGGATAGAAACAAAAAATTCTTTCAGGGGACCGTTTCTCTCCCCCAAATTGTAGCCGCTAAGGACAAACTACTTCTCTCAAAAGTTATGAACTCAAAACCTCTAAATGTAGAAGATCCAACCAATTGGAATGACCGGGAAAAATATTGGATGAAATTTTTTAATCTTAAGCCATTTAAACGTGCATCCACAGTGCATAGATCGTGCTGGCAACTTCACAATATCCATAACATAGAACTCTGGATCCAAAAGCAACAAATTCATACTCTATGTTTTGATGGAGCTTCAAAGGGAAACCTAAGGGAGGCAGGCACAAGGGGGGGGGGGGTTCTCTTCGAACTTGGAGGAAAAAAATCTCTGAATTACCATTGGAATCTTGGGATGGATACTAATAATAAAGCCGAGGCCTATGCTCTACTAAAAGCCATCCAAATCGTCCAGACTCAGAAAATCCGAGAGTTGAACATTCTTGGAAACTCCAAAAATATAATAAGAATGATGGTCCATGAATCCAACCCTCAAGACTTAATCCTAAAGCAAGTAACAAATAGAATAAGGGTGGATTCTCGAGACATTAAGATAACCTTCTACCACATAATGAGAGAAAAAAACAAAGAAGCAGAAAAAATGGTGAATGCAACCATTGGGAAGACGCTTGGTTCCTTAAGCATAGATGGAGTGGTAACATCAGCCCCCCTATTCTAATACATCTTATGACCAAGTTCCATTATGAAAAGGTAGAGGCCGAAGTAAGAAGGTGCTTCATTGAGGCCTTAAGAAGAAATTAAGGGCACACAAATAGGAGAGGGGCTCGTGCTCCTCAAGTCGCCAACCCAAGAAGAACAAGGGGGGGAGAGGACCCTGGGGAGGTGAGAACCCGCTCAACCAAACATGTGTGGAGCACATTTTCAACCACACGGAACATGGCAGCTATGGTTCGAACATGTGGAAAGGAAGTCTAGGACACACCACCCAAGGAGAAGCAACGATTAACGACTTAAGTAGGGTCATCATGTTGTGAAGTGTTCAGAAGGAAAGTCCTGCAGAGTTCCTGGGAGAATATGTCATCAAGGACTAGATGAGGATGGATAAGGTATGAGAAATCCCTCCTGCACAACACACTCGCCTTCGTGACGTCAGCAACACCTTCAGGCTCGGGTTCATGGAGTTTGATGGAACGGTTCACAGGGAATTTTCATTGCGCAAGAAGATTAGCATGCTCTTTCCATTAATGGACTCATGGGAGATCATGGCATCATCCTGGAGCTTGATTACACTTAGAAAAATGGATTTATGGGTGAATTCATCTGCTCCTTCTTTTTCATTGGGTGCTCAGGTTCTTTTTATCCACTCCTACTCGACTCATTTCCTATTTTTCTTGATCTTTCTCTGCCCCTACTGTCATCCTAGCCCCCAACAACCTCAACAATTACAATCTGAGCCCTCCCTCTCGGATGCCCGGGCCCTGTGTTTCCCCTCTTTATTTTCCTTACCTAAACTGTCGCATATGATCCCTTGTGCTACCTCGCTGATTTTTTATACCTCCCTGCTCAACCCATGGGTTATGAACCATTTACTACAGAAAACCCAAGGAACTTCCAGGTTTGAAGTGTTCCCAGATTGCAGAGACCAACTCTCACTTGGATTGTCGCCCCTAACCTCACTTGTTCCCATGTTGAAGATTGGTGTCCTCTTGCCTAGTCTGTGGGCTCCAATCTGTTTCCTGCAGAAAATTCGTGAAATTTTTAGGATTGAAGTGTCTCCAACCTATGAAGCAATGAAGAAAGGTAAAGGAGCTTCAGTGGAATCAGGGAACTGGGCTGAGGATCCATTTGAAGAGGAGTGTGGCGGGTGCAACAGAATTAGATTGCAACTTGGAGAAATTGGCACCAACATGGCCTTTAAACTCAAAACGTTGTCCCAACATATACACATGATTGAAAAGCTCCAGGATGAGAGCTACGCTCAGCGAAGCCAGATAGAGGATCACTGCATGAAAATGGAGACAATGCAAAGAATATTAGAGCAACTGGAAGGTACACAACAACCTCCAAGAAACCCAGAGAGCAACAGGAAAATTCCAAGAATGAACAGTCGAATTCAGTAAACTAGATCCCAGACTTGAATGAGCCACACTCAGAAAATGTGCTGGATTTACAACACGTCAAACTGGAAAAGGGTAACTAATCTATGGAATTTTAATGTTTTGTCTTACAATTTGTATCAACAAAATCTACTACCGGAGCTATTTGGGGAAGTCTACCTTCAGAAATTTTGTTAGGCAAGGGGGTTGTATAAAAAATCACTGTTCCAAAACTACACCCCATTTTTGTAAAAGATTCTCTCTAAGTGACATCCCTCGAAGGTCTATATTGACCATTTTTTGGGTAAATCTATGGATTCTTCCACACATCTAATATATATTTTACCAATTTCTATTACAAAAAAATAATGTTATTCCTAAATCATGTATCAATTTCTGTTAACGGGTAAATCGGTAGATGCAGACATGAACTAACCCCCCTAGATCCACGTGGATCTAGAACAAAACAAGACAGAACACGATGCTTTCCCTAGGTTTCAATCATTGATTTTAACTACCAAAGAAGGAATAGATAGCATACCTTATGAATCGCTTCCTTATGTATTTGTTGATCCTGCCTTACTCCGATGTTCCTATGAGATCAGATTTGCAATATCACAAATCAACCAACGTGAAAGAAACAATAGTGAAATTCAATGACAACCTAAACATGTGATCAAGGAGTCATGTAATAAAATATCAATCATTTTATGGGAAAGAGACGTGCCACCATATTATATTAATGAAAGGTAGAAGATACAACCGAATCGCCTTGATGTCACAAGTTCCCTTTCAATGGCCCTTTGTTCTTCCACAGACATACATTTGTTCCGAAATTTGCATGAAGATTTCTCTAAAAAGCTTGATGAATGAATGGTGACCTCAAGCATCACTTGAAATAGGATTCTTCACACAGTCTTTAGCCTATTCTTTCTTCAATCTCTATGCTTCTTTATGCTTGTACCTCTAACCTTTTCCATGAGAAGCCTATCATTATATAGGAGAAGCTGAAGTGGTTAAAGAGATGAGGATGATCCCATCAAATAAAATAAGTCAGTAGGATCGTAACCATACAGACGCCACCTCATATTTCCAGAAGATTCCACTTCTAGAAGCTGCTAGAACATATTTCCTCTTTTAGTTTTATAACAACCTATGAAAATCCTGCAGACTGGCTATAGTGCAGCATGCGGAAATCAGGGATTTCCGCATTATGTAAAAGGAGCAGCCTGCGAAGACCTTCCAAAAATTCATCTTGCAAGGGTGGAAAGAGGTTGCTTTTCTCAGGCAAAAGATTATATTGGGAACCTGAACACATGTTTATGTAATCATCATCAAAGTGACCAAAATAATGTGTAACAAGTTCACACATGGAAATAATTTTACAAAGATTCAAAGAATAGAAAAATCACCCCCTATTATCTAAATGGCCTACAAGTACATGTGATACATATTTACACATGAATGGATTATAAAATAATCAATTAAAATTATCCATAAGGATTGACCTTGTCCACAATGAACACAGATGATACTACCTCATTCTTTATAGACAAGTCATTTTAGACATTACAATTAACATTTATCCTAAATTGATTTAGCAAACTTTAATTTCCCAACTTATCATTTCTAAAACTCCTCTAATATATGATTTATCATTATGGTAGCTCATTAGAGTGGCATGGTGAATTATCTATTGAACTAGTGCCAAAAGAATAACAACGAGATTATCATTGAGACGTTAATGAAATAAAGGCCTTTCTGTTCGAAGACTTTTGCGATCATTGTTTTGTTCAGAGAGTACTTTCGGATCCATCGCATAGGTTTTATGTTTTTCGACGTTTCGGACCAAACTAGTGTGGTCCATCATCAGGNAAGCGTTGTTTGAAAAATGAAGGAAAAGAGAATATAACATGTATATAAATACACGAAAAGTTATTGTAAGGAGCCGACTTATTGAAATAATTATAATTTTTTAAGTTTACAATTGTTTGTAAACTTAAAAAATTATAATTATTTCAATAAGTCGGCTCCTTACAATAACTTTTCGAGTATTTATATACATGTTATATTCTCTTTTCCTTCATTTTTCAAACAATGCTTTCCTGATGATGGACCACACTAGTTTGGTCCGAAACGTCGAAAAACATAAAACCTATGCGATGGATCCGAAAGTACTCTCTGAACGAAATAAAGGCCTTTTATAAGTTACATGGACTGAGCGTGCGATGAACATTAAAACATTTGGTTCAACCTTGTTAAGCCAAGTTGTAGAGACTTGGTAAAACTTTTAACAATGATCAAAGCGAATGACTATACATATTGTAGATGTTCATCTACTAAGGTGGAGCATCAAAGTTTATGATGATGGAATTTAAATAATTTTTTAGGGGCCATGTTATGTTTTCCATCAATAATTAATTTTCAATATTAAAATTTTCAATTATTTTTATTTTTAAATTAATAATTAAAATTATATTATTATTTAAGATTTAACTGGTTATTCAGGGTCATCGAAATTCAAATTTCTTACTATTATAATATTTTTTGTCTTACAAATTAGTAAAGCTATTGTTTAACCATTAGACACCTTAAAAATAATCTTAATCAATAATAGAGACCTTAAAAATAATCTTACAACATTTTCATTTATTAAACTTTATCATTCTTCATTACAATTTCCATTACAACTTCATTACAATTTCTTTTATGTAGGTTGTTATTTACCAAAATTAAATTATACGGTTTTTATTGAGGCATGATTAACATTATTAAATGTTTCGGATCAAATAAATGGGGTCCATCATCAAGAAGAGTTTTAAGATATGAGGGAAATCTGAAAAATCATCAAGTGTATAAATATGATTTTTTTTTAGTAAAGAACCGACTTATTAAAAATATATAAGAACTAAAAATATTACTAATTAATTTCTAGAATCTGTTCTTGTGGTTAGTTGATCAGAATCTGGACTAGGGGTAAAAAATTAGCCCAAAAATCAAAGTGCTTGGAATCACTTCAAAACAGACAGGTGCGTAGGCCTTGTCCTCACGAACCCAATGCAACTTGAACGGGTTCAAACATACACCGTATGAGTGAGATATCGTGTTTTGTCCATTTTGCCAAACATGCAAAATTTTGCTGATTGTACAGTCCGTACAACTCACGTGGCATGACCGTAAACCGAGGTGGCAGGTGACTAGGTATATGAGGTGTCATACAAGTGGCCCAATGGGCAGCGGACACATGTCAACAATTGAACGATTTAAATGGTGCCACGTGGCACCCCCTCTAGTTGACAGTTGGCAAAATATTGGGGGGAGCCCGCAAGACTCGACCCCGTGACCTCCGGGCAGGGCCAATGACTTGGCAAGGGTGAGGGCTACCACTCCACCCATGCTTTAGTGCTTACAACTTTATGTTTTAATTTATATTAAAAGTTACTCTATGGTAAGTTTAGGTGCGGGGTTTGGGCTGGGGCTTAGCCCCAACCCCGTTCACATGAACTTTTCCCATACGACCTTTTTCCATATGTTGCGCAGGAGTGATTCCAATGAAAAACATGATGACACTTGTCAGCACATGAACCATGTTTGAATTCATATCTCACCTTGGGCACAACACTTGGCGCAATTCACACCGTTGCAACAGGCGCCCAACTTTGGCACGGGACATGGTCACATTGGAAACCACGCGTTCAACACCTTCGTGGATTGGGGGCTAGGTTCCCTAACGATGCGACATTTTGGCATGTTTTGTGGAGTTGGCACGTGTTCTGGGTTTAGGCACAGGAAACGCCCAGAAGCTGGGTTACTCACACATGAGGTGTGTATTGGCGAACCAGAGACAACAAGCTTGAAGGAGAAAACTTGCAGGAGGTCTATCTTATTCATTTATTGGCCAAACCAGGTGCTGGAAAAGCCTAACCAGGGGTTTTTGGATGTTCTAAATCCATTGGTACAGGTTTCAAGGAATTTGGAGACTTATATTGCAGGTTTTTCTACAGGGAAGTTTCAAAGAGCTGCAAGGAGCCTAGGGCCACCAATGAAGGAGGCCATGTCCAGGGGAGTCAAAGTCCATTTTCAGTGACTGAATAGTCATTTTTGGCTAATTGATATGCTCTAAACTCATTGAAATAGGTTGCATAGGAATTTGAGTACTTTTACAGGTGTTTTGGCCAAAGGGAAGCTTAGGGAAGATCAAGGCCACCAGTAGAAGAGGTCATGCCCAGATGAGCCATGGTATGTTTTTAGAGATCTAATAGTCATTTTTGGGGTTTTTATGTATTGTGAACCCAATGGTACAATCAGTAAATCCATTGGAGTTGAGCAACATATTGTAAAATAAATTAGACAAACTAATCCCATAGAGCCTAGTCCATTGATGGAGGCTCAAGGAGATGTAGCCCAGTTGGGGGTGAACTCCTTTATCATGTTGTTGTTGTTGTGAGTTTGCTGGTTATTATTTGCTGCAATTTATGCTTGATGTTGTATTCTTTGAACAAAATATTTAACCTTTAAAAAAACCTCACACATAAATACCTAAAAGGAACCTAAACTTGACACATAAATCCTCTTGCACAACTAAGACTTTGAGCAAGGTCCTGAAGGTTAATTTAATGGAGTAGAGGGTGCTTGCATAGCAAAACAAGTCATCCCCCTATTTTCAGATCATTAGTGTAGGGATCCAATTTTGACTAATCTTCCAGCCATCATCTTTGTTTAGATTGTTAGGTTGTTTTTCAATTTTGATGGCTTCCCTAAATTTCCATTGAACAGAAGGGGGTCTATATGATCCCGTGCTTGTGTGGTAAACAATACATAGGAGAAATAGATTATTCCTTTAGAATTAGAATTCAACAACATGTCTATGATATCAAGCACAATCTCACTCATCCCTTAGCTTTGACAAAACGTTCAGACAAAACAAAACATCATATTTGTATTGAAGAGGCCAAAATCCTTGCCAAGGTAAGGTAGATCACTATCACAATAGGAAATTTAGGGAAGCCATCGAAATTGAAAAACAACCTAACAATATAAACATAGATGATGGATGAAAGATTAGTCAAAATTGGATCCCAACACTAACCACAATGACAGATCTAGAAATTAATTAGTAATATTTGTAGGTCTTATATATTTTTAACAAGTCGATTCTTCACTAAAAAACTTTTCATATTTATACACTTGATGATTTTTTAGATTTCCCTCATATATTAAAACTCTTCTTGATGATGGACCGCATTTGTTTGGTCTAAAACGTTGAATTAAAAAACTGATGTAAAGAATATGAAAGAACTACCTTATCATAACACTAGTCGCAAAAGTCTCAAAACTGAAATTATTAAATGTCTATTTAAATTAAATATAATATTAAAATTTACCACTATTCATTACAATTTCAAGTATTATCTAACCATTAGACAATTATGACATGATGTTGCATTGGTTAATAAATAATAAATAATCGACACCTTAAAAATAATCTTACAACATTTTCATTTATTAAACTTTATCACTATTCATTACAATTTCTTTTTGTGTAGGTTGTTATTTACCAAAATTAAATTATACAGTTTTTATTGAGACATGATTAACATTATTAAATGTCTGTTTAAATTAATTATAATATTAAACTTTATCACTCTTCATTACAATTTCTCTTTGTGTAGGTTGTTATTTCCCAAAATTAAATTATATTTTTATTGAGACATGATTAACATTATTAAATGTCTAGGTTGTTATTTACCAAAATTAAATTATATTTTTATCGAGACATGATTAACATTATTAAATGTCTAGGTTGTTATTTACCAAAATTAATTTTTATTGATAGATGATTAACATTATTAAATGTCTATTTAAATTAAATAGAATAGTAATTTAGGTTTTTGTCTATAGACTTAGATTATGATAATATGTTTTAATCACAGTATATATAAATTAAGAATTTTAAGAGGGAAACTATAAAACTATTTTATGTGATTGATTAACAGTCATAGATGGGTTTAAAGATGTCCTTATCTTCTAAATGTTTCATGTGGAATCTTCCATTTGTAGAGTTAACATATGTAAACCTATGTGGTTACTATACCACGAAGTAAAGAGAAATTGAATAACAATGTGGTGTGTTGTGTGAAGCACATGGGGGAGATCTAAATGATGGAGAGACTAAATTATAAGATTCTTTAAAATCATTCTTTCCTCAAACATTTATTGTGTCTAGAATATTTTTGTCAAATCTCACCTGCTTCTGGGATCTTCAAGGTTGGATACCTAGAAAATTGTGGCCTTTCCAGTTTTGCTCAACTTTCAGGTTTGAGGTAACAATAAAAAAGAATGAAATGGGCTAAACTTTTAGATTGTGGCATGCAAGCAGCTAACAACTAAGAGTATACTTGAATCAATATTTTGTAGATTTGGTGCTATGAGATATCCAATACAATGTTTGGGCAGTCTTGCAAACCCTAAATCACCCTAGACTAAGGTTAGGGTTTTGACAGAACCTCAATCCATTGTTGCAACTAAGGTTTGTTTACTAGATGTACTTGTACATATTGGAAATTGTCATACATAATATTTCAATGATGAATTGCTTGAGATAGTTATGTAAGATGGCAAAGATTTGGGTATGGAAACAAACTTGGGAAGCTTTGGCATTTCTCGAGAAAGATGTTTTTTCTCTTCTCATATTGTATGTTTGATCCCTAATGATATGGCTATGGCAGTGATTACTTGGAGTTATTGAGGATATAGATACATCTTTTAACCAATAGTTTTTTGCAATTCCCTACTTCCGTATGATTCCTAAGGTGAAAAGTGGGAACATATTGAGGATTTATTTGGATTTCTTTCAATTTATCCAAATCCCACTAGAGGACATATATGTGTTTAACTTACAAGGTTCTACTATGAAACTTGGGGTGGAGGAGTGGGGTACTTTGATGAGCATGAAATCACTTTGCATTTGAAAATTTCTGGGAAGTTGGGTTTCCACAAGAGTAGTTAGGGAGGATGTAGGGTGAACCTATCACCAATGATGTTAGAATTAAACCATGTGGAAGGAAGAATGGGGTATAAGGAGGAAGCTGTCAACTTCACCAATAACCCATTGGAGGGTTAGACTATTTGGTCCATCCCTGTTGTAGTTCATTTGGATTTGTAGTGGGATTCCAAAAAGCTACACCAACTAGGGTCCAGAACCTTAGAGGAGGCTACAATGGTGATTCTATGCTATTTGGCATAAGAATTGAGTGTACAGGGTGATAAAGCCTCGAGACAAGTGAAGAATAGGGTGACAAGACTTCTCAAAAATCAAACTAAGGATCATAACTGCTTAATTGTATCACCCCATGCTTGGAGTTATGAAATCGATCCTGTGGATCCATTATCCCTGAAGCAATGGTCAGAGGAGAACAATGCATTATTGCACTCTATGTATGCATCTAAAAACACATCAAATGAGCCTTGTCAAGAGTTTGATTTCCTTTGTAATATTGTTATTGATTGGAAATATTATGTTTATGATTTTGGTTTTGTGGGAACTATGTTGGATTTGAAATACTGAGTGGTGCCCCATCCTCATATTTGAAGGTAGGAGGGATTTAGTCTCATGAGGGCTCTATTGATCTCTTTTCCTGTTAGGGATAAGAGCCAACCTCCTAGGGTTTTATTGAAAGACTTATCAATATTTCTTCTACATTTTTATAGAGGTGGTGCTCCTCTTTCTCACTCATATATTCAATACACTTGCTCAGAAACTATATTTATAAATTCAACACCAACCCTTGTGAGTGGACCAAGAAGTAAAGTAACTGAAAAAAGATAAATTATATTAGAAAGATAATAACCTCACATATATGAAAAAAGATAAGTTATATTAGAAAGATAATAACCTCACATATAATAAACAACACATATACATCTATTCCATCACATCCATTAACTCAGGTAATGAGAGAAAATACTTTGAAGCATGACTCATAGATAGAAAATAAGACGGATGGCCAAGAAATAAGAGAGATTTAAATGATTTCATTCATTTAGAATCATCAAATGCATAAGAGAAACATACACGAGATTTCATGCTTATACAAGTTTTGAAACCACAAATGTTATGAACTCCTAGAATACCTCTCAGTGAGAGTAAAAAATATTACAAATTGATGGTAAAGTTCGAATAAGATGTCTGCCTATCGCATGACACAAAATTCTTGGTACTTAAACTATAAAAGAAAGAAAGAAAGAAATGTAATCAGGAATCGACTTTATGAGTAAACAATAAACCAATAAATCTGGATGATTGATAGATTGGGAAGAAAGAAGGGAAATGCTTCAAAAAGAAATGCACTCACAAAAAAACCCAGAGGAATGACAAATGGATGGATGTCTCTCTCTCTCTCTCTGATGTCCCCGATGAATCTGCCTCTCTTATTCTTTTGTAATCTTCATTTTCTTGAATATTGATTAGGTTTAGGGTTATGGTTTTATTTTACCTTGTGTAAATATGAATTTAGGTATTCATGCCTCCAAATGGGATCCACTTCATACATTAACAAATTTCTTTTAACAAACCATTTTCCCAAAATAATTTGTTTTCAAGACATAAATAATCATGACTGTATTTTATTTTTTAGGGAATTATAACTATTATTACATCCATGGAAACCACTTATAAGTTTTTATTCATGTCTCTATGTTTCCAATGAGCTCTCATTTTCTCAATTTGGACATCATGACAAAACGTTACAGCCTCCATGACAAAACATGAATCTTGGCCCTTGATTTAAAAATCCTCGCTATTTATCCCACATGCATTGTGGGAGGGTGTAGATTTTATGAGATACTTGTACAAAATATCTAGGTAATAATCAAACATACACAACTTGCAAACTGTGTGAAGAGAAGACAAAATGGAGGAAAGAATGAAAGAATTTATATTAATCAAATGAAAGAAATGATACAATACAAGTGATATAATCTGTATAACACAACTAACTCACCGTAGTAGTCATATAATGTGCATTAGGTGTGTTCTAGAGAGATCTAACACACAGTGACAATCATTGGAGTCAACTGCCACCTAGTCCTAGTTAATTGGCCATGCGGTCGTCAATTAACTAGTCAAACTTGAGTGAAATGAGGAGAAGATAACTCACACATGTGGAATGTGCCTTACCGGTGATGATCCCAGTGAAAGTACACATTATTGGTGATGATAACTAGGTTAGAAACACTTCACTCAAATAACACTACAACAAAACATGCAATTAGCGCCTAAAATAACGCCAGAATTTAGCATATTTCAGTTCATGAATTGGACACCTTTTCTGGTGCAAAACTGGGCGCAAACAAGACTATTTATAATTGCGCTAGATTTAGCACTAGAATTAGCACTAGTTTTAGCGTTATGAATAGTGGTGGAAATGATTAGCGCTAGGTGTTGCTTCAAATTTTTCTTCTGATATGCCTTCCAATTTTGCTTCTAGTTTGGTTTCTGGTTTGGCTTCCAGTTTTGCTTCTAGTTTGGTTTCTGGTTTGGCTTCCAGTTTTGCGTCCAATTTTTCTTCTGATATGGCTTCCAATTTTGCTTCCATTTTGGCCTCTAGTTTGGATTCCAATTTTACGTCTAGTTTTTCTTCCCGTTTGGCTTCCACTTTTGCTTTTGGTGTGGCTTCCAATTTTTCTTCTAATTTTCCTTCCATTGTTGCTTCTGATATGCGTTCCAATTTTTCTTCTAGTTTGGCTTCTGGTTTGGCTTCCATTTTTATGTCCAGTTTTGCTTCTGATATGTCTTCCAATTTTTCATCTGGTTTGGCTTCCGGTTTTACGTCTAGTTTTGCTTCTCGTCTGGCTTCTAGTTTTGCTTCCCGTTTTGCTTCCCATTTTGCTTCCAATTTTGCTTCTGGGTTGACTTCCAGTTTTTCTTTTGGTGTGGCTTCCAATTTTGCTTCCATTGTTGCTTCCTCTTTTGATTCCAAAAATTCTTCTTGTTTTGCTTACAATTATTAATTTAATATGTTTTATTTCAATTCAATTAGTTAAATATATTATATCTCTTAAATAACTTATATTATTATATAGTAAGTCATATAAATGCATTTGAAATATTTTATAGGATACCATTTATAAATAATTTTTAGGGAAACAAACATCCATACAAATTAACAACATCATTATACTTAATAAATATCCATCAAAATAGAATCCGCAACATCCAATATATATAAAATAACAAGATAATTATTATAACATGATTATCATCTATAATTAAAACAAGTGAGTCAAATATCTATAATTTAAGTGAATTTGACAACATCCATCATGAGCAGTAAATCAAACCATTATACGTAATAAATATGCATCCAAAAATCATCAACCACTTTCAATATAATAAAAATTGACGAGTCAATATTGATAAGATCATCATTATATATAACTAAAACAAGTGAAAGTCAAATATGTCAGTAGATCAATAACATGTGAAAATGATACATGTCCAACAGTTGACATAAATCAAAATGATACATCATGTACAAATGATATAAATAAAAATGATAAATTATGTAGGACAAAATGATACAAGTTAATATGATACATCATGTCCAATTCATATAAGTCAAAATGATACAACTCAATAATATGGTACCAGAGGCCGTGAAAATGGTACATATGATAGTAACACTGAAAATAGGCATTATAAAAATATATCAAAAATGATCCATGATGTAGTCTATATGATAATGAATGTCACTGGATGCTACCAACAACTGCCTCATCATCATGATCACCATCGTGATCATGATAATCATGATCATGATCATCGTCATCTACATCGACATCAACCTCGTTTTCATCTGTATCTGTGTCATCATGAGCATCATCTTCCATCTCAACATTGGACTCAACGTGATCTGGATCTATTTGATGAGGATCATCCGAATCTTTTGGAAGATCCTTGTTATGCAAAAAAAACATTTAGAATGAAAAGTTACTATTTATTTCATGCAATAATTAATTTCTTTGTTATATATCTAATATTACAACATATCAAAAAAGGAAAAGGATAGTGAAAGAGAAAACATACCATCTAGAAGGGAGATATACTCACAAACCATGAAGGTAAAAAAGTTGAATATTAGCATAGAGGACTGAACTAGGATGGAATCCATTGGGGACTAATGGAACGATGCAATACTATATAATGTTGTGGAATTATTTAGAGAATATGATGATTTATTCCCACAAATATTTATTGAGATGAGGGGGATTAAATGGGAATTGGGAAAAATGAGGATAGATATCAAACTAGATGCCAATCCTATCAATAGGATACCCTATAGATTTAAGCCCCAGATCAAGGAGAAAGTGAAAGAGAAGATTGAAAAAATGCTTGCAACAATATTAATTTTCCTAGTAGAAGAATTTGAATATGGGTGGTATCAGAGTATGTTTCGAATTCAAAGGGTCGAATGATTCTTATGTTCATGATCCATTTCCTACCCCTTTAAATGATGAAGTGTTAGACTAGGTAGCATGTAAATAGACTTAATATTTCATTGATGTCTTCTTGGAACACCATCAAGTAGGAATCACTAAGGAGGACAAAAGTAAGACCAATTTTTCTATAGAATGGTGCACCTAGACCTACAACACAATGCTGTTCATATTGAATAATACGCTAGTAGCATTGTCCATGATAGTGGTCACTGCATTTAGAGATTATATACACAAATTTATAGAAGTGTACTTAGATGACTAGACCATATACAACCTATTGAACGGCCACATTGTAATGTTTCGACTAATGTTCAAAGGATCTCCCTTAACTTGAAGAAATGCATGCCACGTGTCAACTCCATGTTGAGCATGGAAGGAATTTTACACCATTGGTATATTTAACCACATTTGTAGATCTCCCTTAACTTGAAGAAATGCATCTTCTTCACTCCTTTTGGCATATTTTTGGGTCAAATTATCTATAGAGATGTTGTACTAGTTGATCCAACCAAAATAGCCATAATTGTCCACCTAGAATCTTCAACCAATGTCCACATCCTATGGTCTACCATAGCCCACACTGGTTATTATAGAAGATTCATAAAGGGTTGAATGTCCATCACTTCCTAAGTTAATTTTATTTCCTAAGCTGCCAAGATGATTGTGGATTAATCAATGTAGGATCAACTTGCATAACTCATGCAATTAGAGGAGGACCAATTCTTAGCATGGTATGACAAGGAGATTGAAAATTCATGATAGAAAGATTGACATGAGAACCATATTAGATGTAAGGGATTTGACAAGGGTGATTGGTCTTACTTTACAACAACCAATATCACAAGAGCCATGGTAAGCTAAGGATTTTATGCCTTGGCCAAACATACTTGTGGGAGCTTACGAAACTCCATTATGTTGCTCGATTTGGATTTTATGCCCCCAGACCAAATTGGCCACATGTCCTTGAATGACTTGAGGAGGCAAATTGCAACTCACAAAAAAACTAAAACCAAGACTCAGATGCATGAACCGTCAGTTGCATTGGATCCAAATCTCTGAGTTTCAATTAGTGGGGCCCCTATGGTATCATTTCTTTGCTTGGAAAACCATTTTTTGGAGTATCTACGACACTAGGGTTTTGGTCAATGAGGCATAGTGCAATTTCTGAAGAGGAGGTCAATTTTCAAGAACACTATGATGACTCTTTTTGGATAGTTTAGTCACGTCGGCCTTGGCCAAACAAACTTGTGTGAGTTGACGAAACTCCGTTATGCTGCTCGGTTTGGATTTTATGCCCCCATACCAAATTGGCCACATGTCCTTGAATGGCTTGACGAGGCGAGTTAAAACTTGCGATAAAACTTGAACCAAGACTTAGATGCATAAAACGTCAGTTGCATTGGATCTAGAGTACTGAGTTTCAACTAGTGGGGCCCCTACATTATCATTTTGTCGGCCAAAAAACCATTTGTTGGAGTAGCTATGGCACTAGGGTTTTGATCAATGAGGAATAGTGCAATTTTTGAAGAGGAGCTTGATTTTCAAGAACACTGTGTTGGGCATTTTTGTCTAGTGTAGTAACATGGAATATAGAAAAATAAACTTGTGGGAGCTTACAAAACTCCGTTATGCTTCTCGTTTTGGATTTTATTCCCCTAGATCAAATTGACCACATGTCCCTGAATGGCTTGAGGAGGCGAGTTTCAAATCATGATAAAACTAAAACCGGGACTCGGGTGCACGAACCATTAGTTGCATTGGATTTGGAGCAATGAGTTTCAGCTAGTGGGGCCCCTACACTATCATTTTGTCGACCAAAAAACCATTTGTTGGAGTATCTCCGACACTAGGGTTTTGGTCAATGAGGCATAGTGCAATTTCTGAAGAAGAGGTTGATTTTCAAGAACACTATGTTAGGTMTTTTTGGCTAGTGTAGTCATGTGGGCCTTGGTAAAAACTACTTGTGGGTAATGACGAAACTCCGTTATGATGTTCAATTTGGATTTTATCCCCCCTAACCAAATTGGCCACATGTCCYTGACTGGATTGAGGAGGCAAGTTGCAACTTGCTAKAAAACTCAAACCGAGACTTGGATRCATGAATTGTCAGTTGCATTGGATCTAGAGCACCATTTTTCATCCAGTGGGGCSACTYCGCTATAATTTCATCGATTGAAAAACCATTTTTTGTTTTATCTATGGCATTAGGGTTTCGGTCAATGAGGCATACTACAATTTATGAATAGGAGGTTGATTTTCAAGAGCATTGTGTCAAGTGTTTTTGGATAATGTATTCACGTGGGCTTTGGCCAAACAGACTTGTGGGAGCTTACGAATTCCGTTATGCTTCTTGGTTTGGATTTTATGCCACCGGACCAAATTGGCCACATGTCCCTGAACAAATTGAGGAGGCAAGTTGCAACTCATGATAAATTGCAAAAAAAGACTTGAATGCATGAACCTCCAGTTGGATTGGATTCAAAGCACCGGGTTTCAGCTAGTGGGGCCTCTATGCTATCATTTCGTCGACCAAAAAACTGTTTGTTGGAGTATCTATGACACTTTTGTTATGTTGAACTTTTAACTTCTCCCGGGGAAGAAAGTAATCCCATTATTTAGGGGTTTATTGCTTGCCAACTTGAAGGAATCAAAATAAAGAAGGTAAGACCTCTAACTAATGGAAGGTAAGAAAATACCTCATAAGCCAAAGGTAAGAGATAATACCTCTCTATAGAAAGGAAGGTAAGAGGAGGTAAGATTTAGCTGAGGTTAAGTGATGGAAAATACTTTGGCCAAAGGAAGATAAGAATAAGAAAAACTTCTCCAAATATAAGATGAAGTAAGACCTAGAGTACAACCCTCCATATTATTCATCTTACTCTTGTTCTAATTTTGAAAGATGTCTAGCTAAATTTGCACATAAGCTAATTTTTAATATAGGATGTTTGTTTAGTGAAGTTAAAAAATAGATTGATCCTTAATTATCTAAGGAGGTATAAGTCTAAGAAGTCAACCAATGATGCCTTTAGCTGCCTCTTTACTTCTTGTATTCTATATTTGTTATGAACTTGAGTCTTCTAGCTATCATTAGGCTCTTGAAATGTGTGAACTTTGAAGTCTATCATGTTTCTTTCATAGAAGATCAATTGTACTTGTTGCTAATCTTCAGACCAAATTGGAAACATGTCCCGGAATGGCTTGAGGAGGCGAGTTGCAAATCGCGATAAAACTCGAACCAAGACTCGGATGCACGAACCGTCAATTGCATTGGATCCAGAGCATTGGGTTTTAGCTAGTGGGGCCCCTACACTATCATTCTGTCAATCGAAAAACCATTTGTTGAAGTATCTCCAGAACTAGGGTTTTGGTCAATGAGGCATAGTGCAATTTCTGAAGAGGAGGTCGATTTTCAAGAACACTATGTTGGGTCTTTTTGGCTAGTATAGCTGGGTGGGCCTTGGCCAAACATACTTGTGAGAGATGAAAAAATTGTGTTATGCTGCTCGGTTTGGATTTTATGCCCCCAGAACAAATTGGCTACATTTCCCTCAATGGCTTGAGGAGGCGAGTTGCAATTCATGATAAAAGTAAAATCGGGGCTTGAATGCATGAACCGTCAATTTCATTGGATCCATAGCACCGGGTTTCAGTTAGTGGGGCCTCTTCGGTATCATTTCGTCGATCGAAAAACTGTTTGTTGGAATATCTACAACACTAGGGTTTTGATCAATGAGGCATAGTGCAGTTTTTGAAGAGGTTGTTGATTTCCAAGAACACCGTGTCAGGTGTTTTTGTCTAGTGTAATCATGTGGGCCTTGACCAAACAGACTTGTGGGAGCTTGTGAAACTCAGTTATGTTTCTTAGTTTGAATTTATGCCCCCTAGACCGAATTGGCCACATGTCCCTGAATGGCTTGAGGAGGGGAGTTCCAACTCGTGATGAAAATAAAAATGAGACTCGGATGCATGAAACATCGGTTTCATTGGATCTAAAGAACTGGGTTTCAACTAGTGGGGTTCCTACTCTATCATTTCGTTGAGCGGAAAAACGTTTGTTGGAGTATCTTCGACACTAGGGTTTTGGTAAATGAGGCATAGTGCAATTTTTGAAGAGGAGGTCAATTTTCAAGAACACTGTGTCGAGTCTTTTTGGCTATTGTAGTCACATGGGCCTTAGCCAAACACACTTGCAGGAGCTGATGAAACTCTGTTATACTACTCGGTTTGGATTTTATTCCCCCAGACCAAATTGGCCACATGTCTTTGATTAACTTGAGGAGGTGAGTTGAAAATCATGATAAAGTTCAAACCAGGACTCAGATGCATGAAATTTTAGTTGCATTGGATCCGTAGAACCAGGTTTCAGCTAGTGAGGCCTCTCCGCTATCATTTTGTCGACCAAAAAACCATTTTTTGGAGTATCTACAACACTAGGGTTTTGGTCATTGAGGCATAGTTCAATTTCTGAAGAGGAGGTTGATTTTCAAGAACATTGTCTCGAGCATTTTTGGCTAGTGTATTCGTGTGGGCCTTGGAAAAACATACTTGTGGGAACTTAGGAAACTTTGTTATGCTGCTCGGTTTGGATTTTATGCCCTTGGACCAAACTAGCCACATGTACCTAAATGGCTTGAGGAGGCAAGTTGTAACCCATGATAAAACTCAAAGTGGGACTCAGATGCATGAACCATCAGCTGCATTGGATCCGAAGCATCGAGTTTTATCTAGTGGGGCCCCTACACTATCATTTCGTCTATCGAAAAAACCATTTTTTGGAGTATCTCTGACACTTTGTTATGTTGAAATTTTCACTTCCCTTGGGGAAGAAAGTAATCCTAGAATTTAGGGGTTTCTTTCTTTCCAACTTGAAAGAATCAAAAGAAAGAAGGTAAGACCTCCATCTAATGGAAGGTAAGAAAATACCTCATAAGCCAAAGGTAAGAGAAGGTAATACCTCTCTATAGAAAGGAAGGTAAGAGGAGGTATGACTCAGTCGAGGTTAAGTGATGGAAAATCCTTCGACCAAAGGAACATAATACTATGTAAAACTTCTCCAAAGTTGTGAAGCTAACTTTGCACAGAAGCTGATTTTTAATCTAGGGTGTTTGTTTAGTGAAGTCAAAATATAGATTGATCCTTAATTATATAAGGAGGTATAAGTCTAAGAAGTCAACCATTGATTCCTTCATTTACCTCTTTTCTTCTTGTCTTCTATCTTGCTTATGAAATTGAGTCTTCTAGCTATCATCAAGATCTTGAAATGTGTGAACTTTGAAGTCTCTCATGTTTCTTTGATAGAAATTTTCTTCATTTAGTTAGAGTGGAAAACTGTCCATAGGCTTGATATTTGGACCCCATTAGGATTTTTAGGGATTGTGAAGTCAATATAATATTTCGTGGATCAAATGTACGTGTTGTTGATCTTCAGACCAAATTGGAAACGTGTCCCTGAATGGATTTAGGAGGCGAGTTACAACTCACGATAAAACTCAAAACGAGACTTGGATGCATGAACCGTCAGTTCCATTGGATCTAGAGCACCGATTTTCAGCTATTGGTCCCCCTCTGCTATCATTTCGTTGATCGAAAAATCATTTTTTGGAGTATCTACAACACTAGGGTTTTGGTCAATGAGGCATAGTACAATTTTTGAAGAGGAGGTTGATTTTCAAGAACACCATGTCAGGCATTTTTGGCTAGTGTATTCACATGGGCCTTGGAAAAACAAACTTGTGGGAGCTTACGGAACTCCGTTATGTTGCTCGGTTTGGATTTTATGCCCCCAAAACAAATTGACCACATGCCCCTGAATGGCTTGAGGAGGTGAGTTGCAATCGCGGTAAAACTAAAATCAGGACTCAGATGCATGAATCATTAGTTGCATTGGATGCATAACACTAGATTTAAACTAGTGGGGCCACTACGCTATAATTCCGTCAATCGAAAAATCATTTGTTGAAGTATCTCTGGCACTAGGGTTTTGGTCAATGATGCATAGTGCAATCTCTGAAGATGAGGTCGATTTTCAAGAAAAATGTGTTGGGTCTTTTTGGCTAGTGTAGTTTCATGGGCCTTGGCCAAATAGACTTGGGGGAGCTGACAGAACTTCATTATGCTACTTGGTTTGGATTTTATGCTCCTGGACCAAATTGGCCACATGTCCCTGAATGACTTGAGGAGGTGACTTACAACTCAAAATAAAATTCAAACCAAGACTCAGATGAACAAACCATCAGTTGAATGGATCCAAAGCACCGGTTTTCAACTAGTGGGCCTCTTTGCTATCATTTCGTTGATCAAAAAACCATTTGTTGGAGTATCTGTGGCACTAGGGTTTTGGTCAATGAGGCATAATGTAATTTCTGAAGAGGAGGTTGATTTTCAAGAACACTGTGTCGGGCATTTTTGGCTAGTGTATTTGCATGGGACTTAGTCAAACGAAATTTTGGGAGCTTACTGAACTTCGTTATGATGATCGGTTTGGATTTTATGCCCCCAGACCAAATTGGCCACATGTCCCTAAATGGCTTGAGGAGGCAAGTTACAACTCACAATAAAACTAGAACCGAGACTCGGATGCACGAACCGTCAGTTGCATTGGATCGAGAGCACCAAGTTTCAACTAATGGGGTCCATACACTATCATTCCATTGACCGAAAAACCATTTGTTGGAGTATCTCCAACATTAGGAATTTGGTCACTCACTCACACTCTCTCATCTACACAAAAGTAAGGTGCAAGTTTGGAGAAGGTGACACCGCAACTGCAGTGACTCAGTTTCTTCTTATTTAGTCTTTTGGTATCTCTCTCTTGTGCACTACTCCTTGAGGATGTGTGATATCTTAGCATAGTGTTGCTGCTACAAATGTGGTGGTATTTTTGGTTTAGCTAGCCTTTGTCATAGGGTTTATCTATTTGGACTTGCTTTGTGAAAATAATCTGTCTAAGAAATGTTGTTGGTTTTTTCCCCCCATTTTGGGTTTTCCCAGGATAAATCTCTTGTGTTCTTTTTGTCTCTTGCTTATCTTCTACTACTTAGTACATGATATATATGTTAATGGTAATGAAGTAAAAGAACACTAGTAACACTAATGCTCTGTAAATAAGGAAAATATAACAAGCTTAAGTACAAACCCTCTCCATTTTGTTCTATATATGATTATGTTTTCCTTGAAAATATTTTGAGGGTTAACTAGTCTATATGTCTTCTTCTCTTATATTTCAGAAATGAATATTTTTCTAGGACATTTTGGCACTCCCTAAGAAATCCCTTCCTTACAATGTTACTCCCCAAACTTGCATCTCCTTCCACCTCCCTCTACAATATTTTAGGCCATTTCCCAATACATGTATTCTCCCCTACCACTCACCACCTCCTTTTCCCCATGGACATTAGGAGAGCTATCAGGAAATTGATCTCTAGAAAATCTGCTGATTTTGAGGGAGATGCACCAAGATGAATTTCTCGAGCATGGTTTATATTGGCTTGCTCTTCCTATTGTAGATATTTTCAAGGAGGTTGTTTGCTTGGGTTTGTTTTTTTATTGAACTCGACCTATCATGCATCCTAATTAGAAATCAATAAATAGTTCGGAACCCAATTGACAATAACTATAGGACTATTTTGATTGGACACACCTTGACCAAGTTTTATGCCACTGTACTTGATACATTTCCTTTTGAACAATTGGAGAGAGGAAATTTTAGAGCTAGAGCTCAAGAAACATACTGTAGGGACTACCATACCATTGGCGACATCCTCACTCCTAGAGATATTATCAAAGAACCAACAAATGGACCTCAAGGTTTATTGTTCCCTTGTAGTCTTTATATAAGCCTTTGACTTCCTTACCAACCAATGCTTGTTTGAAGGAATTTGGGACCTTGGAATATTTGGGTTGCTCATCACCGTCAACATGATAATTATTAAGATATGAATGAAGAATAAGAATTCAAGAATCTAAATTGAAAATTTGTGGGAGGGGAACCTAACAATTATTCCTCCTCTTGTCATTTCTATGGTCTATGATAACAATTTGTCTGCCTTACATTTTAATTTTTGCACTCACCTTCGTGGTGTTTTTATTTTTGTACTCTTGGACTTATATTTAGGCACTATAAAAAAATTCTGATATATTTTATAGTTAAAGTTGATATGGCATAAATAAGGGGAAATTGTAACCCACATTTCTAGTTATCACTGACCTAACAACCTTTCTAGCAATCACTGACCAACCATGAATGATAGTGAAGAAGGGAAACTCTTTATATAGAGTGTTGAAAAACTTACTTTACAATAAAATAACAATATTTTATGTGATATCCTTATATCTATCCTAGGGAGGGGTAAAATGTTACTTCCTCCAACCACCTAGTAAAAAAATATAATAAAAATGAGGTGGTCAAGCCACATGTATAAAGATCCAAGTGAAAAGGCCCCAAGAGAGAGGGACATCTCCATAAATGAGGGAAGAGGTTGAGTCAAATTTGCAATGTCTAGCCTCCAAAGGCCTCCAAGTAGGTGGATCCCCAACCAATCTCCACAAACCGTGCAATGAAATGGACATATAGGTATCCAAGGTGAAAGTCCCTACAAACCATGACTGAAAATGTCTTAGGAGTGTATGGCCCCTCAAAACAATATCCAAGAATCCATGTATGAGTTTTTCAAGGTGTAACAACCCTTCTCAAATCATGCCAACCTCCTCCTTAATTCAAGGGAGACCCAAATAGTTCCACACATGCTAAATAGAGTACCTAATGCAACCTCCAAGGTGGATGTCCCATCGGTTTTTGTGACACATGCCTCCAAATGAATGAATAAGGTGAGAATTCAAGAATTTGGGACATGGCATGGCATGAGAGGTACAATGCATGGATAAATAACACCAATTTTGTTTTACGAATGCCTTGGGAATTATGAATTTCCTCAAGATACATGAAAATTCCTTGGGAATTGTGAACTACCTTGGGAATTGTAAAGATGGCAAAAAATTAGGATGAATCCAATTCCCAAAGATAACTACCAATCATCATGTGATCAATAAATATGTCATAAAACCCTCTATCTAGTCATATTCCATGGAAACATGTAGGTTCCCTAGCTGTCCAAGTCTCATAAAATTACAAGTAGTAGGGCATAAATAAAATCTAGTGCTAAAGGTAGCTTATTCATGCTCCTCTAATTCTAAAAGGAGATTATTCCTTCCATACCCTACTATAGCATGTGCAAGATGAGGGTTATACATGAAATTAGAGAGCCAATGTAACCATCTTAGCACCTCATCAATACAATGGTCCTTTCCTCTATGTTCAGTCAACATCCAAAACAAAGAAACATTAAAATCCAGATGCTTGTAGGCTGGCATATCCATTAACATTATTATAAACATGAACCTAGGTACCTACAAATCAAGGACATCATTTATGGTATACACAAAAGGAAATGGAATACTACATGATTTCTTTATCCACTAGTGGAGAGGGATACTACAACCACATCCAAACCACAAATTGTCTTATTGGCTTGTTATTAGTCCTAAAACATTTCCTTTGTTGCCACCTAAGAGTACATATTATTGTTTAAATCCTTGCTGCTATAAATTTGGTTGGAGAACTAAAGTAGAGGTTTGCACGTTTGACATGGGAAAGACATACTTTTCAATTATCTCTTTTCCCTTCGAAAACACAACATTGTCTTCACCAAGCCAATTTAGTATCCTTCTAATAAAATTCAAGTCACAATCAATAATAATTTAAGAGATATTAAACTTAGTGTTTCCAATTATAGTGGAATTTATATAATCTTCTAAAACATGTAAATCAGTGGTATCCATTTCATTTTTTGCATATCTTCCAACATTCTTGTACATTAAAACTTCACATACTTCCGAAACAATGTCAAAAACACTTGTTTGAAAAGAAGGCATGAAATCATCCATACATGTAACATGAAATACATGATATGTAGCTTCATCTTTGATGAAATATTTATCCCATAGGCCCCCAATAGACATCAAGTATTTAAATTTCTCTGTTCTATTTGGAAACAAAGTGTTATCCTTTTCAACCTATCTAGTCCTCCAAGCTTCATTCTCCAAACCTTGAAACAAGGATGGGAGAACATGACCCACTTTTTATCCATCCAAAATCACAACATGGAAAAAATACTCAGGGATTTCTTGAATTGTAGCCAAGAAGTAGAGCATTTGTATTACATATTGTTGACACATCCATCCCAGTTTCTTACAAAGGAATTCAAACAAAACTTCTATGCATGTCTTGTCATTAGTAACCTCTTTATTCAAACCATTCTAAAACATGAGAATAAAAAAGGTAACAATATCTTCTCTCTGTTCATGAATGATTTCCCTACCAACATTTATCATTTGTTCTCATGCATTGGAATTGAAGCTATGAAAATTTTTGGAAATTAGGAAGGTCAAAACCATAGGAAGGTCCCTCGTTGTTAAGATATCATTTTCCATATTCAAGGATAGAGTTATTCCCTATTTTCTAATCCTATATGGATCCAAAATATCACATTCACTTGTGTCAATTTCAAAATTTGAATTATTGGTGCAACGATTCCTTGGACAATTTGCAGGTGCTCGGTCATTGGTTTTAATTCCATTTTTTACTGTGTGAAGAACAATATCCTTGGATGCCCTAAAACAAGATACACCTTGTCCCTCATAATTTCCAACACAACAATTTTGCAAAATCGCCATACACATATGTTAAGGGTTAGGTTTGAGATACGACTTTCTAAGTTGGGAGTTTCCATAGCTTGACCATACAAACAAAAAATGATTATTCAAACAAAAAATAGTCAGTATTTCTACCTTGAGTCTAGTGATTTTCTCCTCTTTGCAAGAAATTACAGGTGACTGAAGTAGGTCCTCATGGTTATTTAGCAAGGATTGATCTACATCAACATGGAAATGAGCATTAGTAATAGGATCAAACATGGACATGCTATAATCAATGACGATAAACCTTTTCAAATGGATGGGTGGACCAACAAAAAAATATCCTTTCTACATGTTTCAACACAATGTGCATATTCATTGTTGATTACATCCAATACCATGTATAGCCTTAAAATGTACTATGAATTAAATGCTACAAGGGATGATGAGATGATTGTGTTATTGTTTCCAAAAAATGCACACGGGTTGTGATCAATGGATTGATCTATCTAGATCTCTTGTTAACTGATTATTTCATAAATAGGTCCATAAAAAAAGTGTGAAGAAAACCATTTATTGTGATCAATGATGTCAAGGCCCATGGGATCACTGAGTAGGAATGGAGGCTCATCCATAACATTTTAATTACAATATTTCTTATAATTAATCACAATATAAGAAACAATTAATTCTTCATTGATGGTGTTAGAATTTTCTCTAGATGTCGGGTCATGGGTTGATAGAACAACACCATCGTTTAGGTTGTTTCATGACCCACAACCGTCATGGATCACCTTCTCTTCAATGTTCTACACATCTATCATGTCATGAAATCCATACTCTTATGAAATTATCTCTAGATTTCAAATTTCATCTGCAGAGGAAGTAAAAATACTCATATGAGTACTAGGAAAAGGGGGTATAGCGATCTCATTTGAAATTTGGTGGTCATACCCTCTATAATGATGCACATGGCTCTATGTGACTATAGGCTTCATAGAATTTGCATCTACAACTTACCCTTTATTTTCTAGCCAAGCATGAACATACACCACCTACAACAAAACATTTTTCTTCAAGAGGAAGACCAACAATAAAAGAGAAATACTTATCTATTTTCATTCCACAAGGCTTGTGGAATAAATTTAGCATGAGATCAACCCTCTTATGATCCATTTTGTCACAATTACCATAGTCATAAAAAATGGGAGGGCCATCAAAATACACCAAATATAATCTATGATTTTCAAGTTGCAAGCTAACGGTTTCATCATTTATAGGATCATGCAGATGAACACCTACCTTTTTCACTTCAAAATACCCCTAAAATTTATTGACCTCAACCCCAAGGAAATTATAGAGATCATGATTCTTATCTCCATATCCATCTATGGATTCATCACATCTACTATTTGGTTGTTCTTGGAATGCCATACATTGGGTAGAATGTGGCATGTTGCTATCATCATATATTTTGGGTCCTATAGACAAGCCGTGACATAGGTGGAAGTCGATTCATTATGGAGCATACAAGATTCATTTTTGGTGGCCTGTTGTTTTTCATATAGATCTATGATTTTATCATATAAGGTATCATGGTTCATACCATGACATAATCCCGAACATCTACTATATTCCTCACACTAGTCATCTTGATTTGAGTTCTCTATTGTTTCCAAAATGCAAACGTATTTATTGACATTGAGAGGTTCAGATATAGAGCTGGAAAAGGACATGACATGCTCACATAATTCCCTATTTATGGTTTCCCTTCCTCAATATCACTCATGGTTGGATTTTAATCTACGGACATTTCTAGTGATCATTGACCCATGGGATTTCCTTGGGATAAGGAAAATAGGAAACCAACCTCAAATTCCATAAATTTGTTTTTCCTAAGTTATGTGGAAGTTGAAGAAAACAAAAATGGAGTAAAGAGAGAAAGCTTGTCTGAGCCATGGTATGATGTGGAATGTCACATATTGAAGTACATCACATGTGAGGGTAGGATAAGTGTAGATTTTAGCCTTGTACAATATTTATTACAAACAGATTTTCAGTAAAAGAACAAAAAATATACAATGGCAAATACAAACATTACACAGAGATTTTCCCCCTGGAAACCCAAACCGGGAAAACCAACATATTCTATATTCATTCATAGTGATACATTGTTTACAATACAATATACATATAGGAGCTATTGACATCCAAAACCCTAGCCCAATGACCTGGATTAGTCAACAATCCTAATTCCTTAACCGAAAATAGAAAATCATCGACAAAATACCATGTGCCCAAAAACCACCCAACAATGAACATGAAAATTGAGGCAACATGAAAAACGAGGAAAAAATGCGACACGTTTCTCAAGGAAATGTTTTTTTCTCAGGGGCGTTTCCCCCGAACCCCCACGCAGGGGGATTTCAGCCCCCTACACACCTATCACAATGCAAACACTGCTACTCATGCAAAGAATATAACACATACCCAACATTATCCCACTTGTTGTTTTCTTTACATACAGGGGGTTACAGGGTTACAAAGTCAAAAGGTAGTAATGCCCATGGATCCTCTACACCAAGAGAACTTCTCAATGCTCACAAAAATTGTTAATGAATCTACAACATTCTTCAATGTTTCCACCTTCATCAACAATACTTTCTTTTCTTCAACCATGTCTCTCACAAAGTGATATTGAATATCAATATGATTTGTCTTTGAATGATAAGCCAAGTTCTTCGCTAGAAAAATTGCACTCTGACTTTCATAATCTATCCTTACATATTGTTGTAGCAACCCAATACTCGAACACAATATTTGTAACCATATTGCTTCCTTACTTGCATGAGTGGCTACCATGTATTCAACATTTGTAGTTGAAAGTGCCACTACAACCTGTCTTTTGCTCATCCAACATATTGCTCCTCCAAACAGGTTAAACACATACCCACTTGTATATCTCCTACAATCCAGATCTCCAATCCAGTATGCATCCATAAAGCCATGTATATCCACCACTCTATCCAATCCTGATCTTCCTTGGTAGAACAATCCATATCTATGAGTGCCACACAAATACTCGAAAACCCTTTTTACTACTGTCCAATGCTCTTTCCATGGTTTTGACATATACCTGCTCAAAACTCCCACTGCATGTGTAATTTCTGGTCTAGTACAGACCATTGCATACATCAAACCCCCCTACGTGCCCAATGCAACACAAACACTGCTACTCGTGCAAATAATATAACACATATCCAAAAATAAGTATGATTTATTCCTACCATTTTAGATTCCTTCACCAATTGAGGAATTTTCTCCATGAAAGGCTTGAGGAAAAAATCAACATCCCATACTTCCTATTGCAATATCTAAGGGAAATGAGAACCAAGGCCAAGAAAGGAAAGGAAGAGGAATTATTCCACCACGATCTAATAAAATTGATAATATGTGATGCCTTAAAAAGTTATCCAACAAGGATTTCCTAAGATGATTTTTTCACCATGACTAGGGAGGACTTTAGATCCCTACAACTTGCAGCCAAAGAGCCTAGTCATGAAATGGACCCTCGGAGTAAAAATAAATTTAGAAAGGTTGAAACCATTAGGAGAAGGAAGTAACATAAAATAGTATAGGTGGAAGAAGAGGATGAGGATGTGGAAGAAACACTAATCAAAATGTGTACCCATGATAATAGTCCCTTAAAAATCAAATATCAGAGTCATTCTACATAAATAAGGGAGAAAACCTCTGCATGAAGGGCTAGGAAAAGATCCCATATAGATAAGAATATAGTAATTACTCCTATCTCCACCACAATTGTAAATTTGGAAGATGACCCTCACCCTATTAATGACCTAATTGAGGTACAAGAAGAAAAGAAACAATACTCTTCCAAGAGGGATAAAACATCAACACACAACATCATGAATGAATTAGAGGAAGCTAGGGATAAATCCCTCAACTGAAAAATATTGCTAGAAGCTAAGGCCAAATTAGAGGACAACAACATATGGTAGAAGCTAAGGCCAAAATAATAGTTTCAAGTTATGAAAAATGCATCATATTGACAAAACAAAACAACTAGAGGCTGAAAACAAAACTTTGAATATTGAGCTAGCCAAAACTAAGGAAGGACTAGCTAACAAGAATGAGAAAGTTTAGATATTGGAGGAATAAATAGCTAAAATAGTATAAGTAATAGGGGAAATTATTAGCTAAAAACCTCCAACTAAAGTATACACCCTCTTCTTGAAGGAGCAATGGCACAAATTTTATATAAATAGATCAACCAAGCATCTTCCTTATAGAGTGGATACCCCAAGGGAGTTTATAGAGACGTGTGAGTAGGGAAATGAGAAATATAGGACTCAACTGAGTGAATTTTATTACACAACTTTGTGCTTCCCCATCCCTACATATGGTCACCAAACCCATATGTAGGGGAGGTCCAACTCAAAGCTTTGTGCTCATAGATCCACCATGAAGAATTAAGGGTTGTTGGGTTCTAGAATTACATGGAAGAAAATATGAGTAGTTACCTATGGATTAGAGATGAGGCCATAAGAAAATATGAGATCATCAATGGCCACATAACTTTGACATCATACATCTAGCTAATGCCCATTTTAGAGGGAAAATGGAGAGGGACAATTGCCCATTTTAAAGATACAGTTAAAATTTTAAGGGAAGGTGCACTCCAATCCTGACAAGCTAGATGGGGTGGGATTCCTCTTGATATTAAAAGGATAGAGCCTCACTTTCCTCATAATTTACAGGTTGTGTGTAAGGATTCTCTGAGGAATATCAAACTAAAATGGATTGGGCTAAGATTCAATCCTCCTCTCCTACTACATACCATACCTACAAAAGATATGGATGAGGAGAAGGAGAAGGAAGATTGGAAATAAATAGAGAAGAATGCAAGGAACCATGGAAGAGGTGCCATTACTTATTTTTTGTGGTATAAATATCAATTCCTTGTTGTTATATCTACCTTTTGTTTTCCATGAAAAATAATAAAATCATCTCTTTCAAGTTTTTTTAGAAATTGGGCAAGTCGACATACTGATGGATAAATCCTTGTTGTGTACATCTCGACGTACTGAGATGAGTTCATTTGAGACACTTTCACATTGTTAAAGGTTAGACTATGACCTAAACTATGACTCAGAGTGCTTTCCTAAGGGATTAACTAACCCTAATTGTGTAAGAGATGTCCAAGATGGTATGGGTACACACATACCACAACTCCAGTAGGCTGAATAATGTGCATGTGATGAGGCCAGTTGAGTAGCCATAGGATGGTCATCCTGGATTGGAGTGATGTTATAACACCCAGATGATGATATGGTGGTCCTTTGGATGTAGTGATGTTATAACACCATCGAGTTGGTTGGATAACATGCATGTGATGAGGCCAGTTGAGTAGCCATAGGATGGTCAACCTAGATTGGAATGATGTTATAACACCCAGATGATGATATGGTGGTCCTCCGAATCGAGATATGTTATGATACCATGGTCCTCCTAACTAGAGTTGATGATAGGTGGTACTCTTGGATTGGAGTGACGTTATAACACCCAGAAGATGATATGGTGGTCCTCCAGATGGAGTGATGTTACAACACCATGGTCCTCCTGACCGGAGTTGACGATAGGTGGTCCTCCTGGATTGGAGTGGTGTTATAACACCTAGATAATGATATGGTGGTCCTACGGATGGAGTGATGTTATAATACCATGGTCCTCCAGAGTGGAATTGACGATAGGTGGTCCTCCATATTGGCGTGATGTTATAACACCTAGATAACTATATGGTGGTCCTCCTATATTGGAGTGATTTTATAACACCATAGATTATGATAAGGAAATGGAGGAAAACCTTCAAGCTTGTGGAAAGCTCTCAGACCATATTTGGGACAAATATGAAGAGTACGAACAACAAAGATCAGAACTAGATTTTTAGTGCATTGATGCATCATTTTCAGATTCATGTTTTTCTCAGGATCTTGAAATCAACCAATCATATTTTTCTACTATCAAAGATCTAGAAAATTTACATCAGCAAGATGATGTTTTATATACAGTGAAAATGTTTTCCAACTATGAGTATAAGGATGATTGTGATATGAAATTTCTTGCTGATTTTTATGAGGATAATTTTTCAAATGGAATTGATGATACCATATTACAAGTACATTTGATATTATATCATATGTTTCTAATAGTTTGTGTAATGATATAGTTACCACTCCAAACTTCGATGAATATCCATCCATATTTGATGAGTATTCAGGTCATTCAGAGGATCAGATTTTTGCATCAACCCACATGGAATTTTACAACACACCCTCTTTATTCAATGAATCTGAAGGAAGTGATGTAAAATATTTAGAAGAGCAGTTTTTATCTTTTTCTTTCGAGATTATGGGACAATAGGAATTCTACCAAGACCAGAATTCCATTGTGATTCTCAGAGGTAGCATAGAGGCAACTGACATTTTAAATATTGAGTATCAGATTCAAGAGTCAGAAATAGAAAAAAACAACAATAGAGATGAACAACACATTCATCTTAAACAACGGGAAGAGGTAACTTTCCATCATTTCTACGATCATGTGGCTGCATATTTAAAAGATTTTATCAGTTTCAATCCTTTCTCATGGTTTTACTTCAAGTATGGGGTTCAATTTCAGAGTGGGCTGTCATTTCATTCTCAAATTGTTATTTTAACAAAGCATGTTCAAGAAATATGGTTAGTAGATCAACTGCTTGAATGGTTGCACTGGAATTTTGATATCACTTGAGAAAACAGTTGCAACTGGTTAGAGTAGAATGTATATCTAAATTAAATTGCTTCATAAGCATTGAGTTTCAATTTTCAGTTTGTAGTTTCAATATTATGCTTTTAGTTTTATTTTGTGTGCAATCGAATAGAATAAGGACTCCATAGCCCAATGGAAACACTAGTCTACAATTTATCTTCTTTTAATTTGGTATTTTAGATTGAAAAGTAGACGATCTGTAATAAGATAGAGGTTGGAACAGATAAGAATAGAATAGGGTGGAAGTCACAAGTTTCCGTGATAGAATTGGAAAAGAAGGCATTGACCTGTAGTTCTTAATGTCTCATAAGGAGAACATTATCCCCAAATAGAGCTGGTGTTAGTCCCTAAACCTGTTTCTACCTTTCTATTCTTAAATTTCATCTTATTCTATCAAAATCTTTTCCTTTGTTGGTTGAACCTTTTAACACTTTACCTCTAATTTTTGTATGATTTTCTTTTTTAAATTGGTTTTCATTTGCTTCTTATAGGATACATTTGAAATTTTTAATGGAAAGAGACATGTCACATCAGATGTGTTAATTATAAGTGCATTTTCCAAGGTTAAAGGAATAAACAAGGATGCAACAAGAACGCTGTCATTCTTGTAGCACATGAGAAAATCATTATTTCAAATTCTCTTCAAAGCCAAAGATCGTGTTAGCAACTTTGAAATCATGCATGAGATGGTGCAAACGGTTGTGGTATTTAATTATGTCATATCTAAATGATTATTCTATCTTTATGCATGATTTAATGAATACAAATCCAAATTTGTTCATGCTTCCATCAAATTCGGGTGTTAGAACACGAATTAAAAACATACAAATTTTTTATTTAAAGTTTTTAAAGTGTTTATGAAATCAATGGAAATACATCTTAATGTCATATGCAACAAAAACCTTTCTGCATTAGTTGTTCTGTTCAGGCATCTTTGAAGGCCCAAGTAAGGAGAAACCCTAATTCTCACAGGTATAACAGAGCTTGTGGTCAGTGTGGACATTCCAGAGTGGAATATGTCACCCAAGAAAGGTGGTCGATTCATCTAATTAGAACTAGAGGGGATCAAATTATTAGAGGCCTGCCCTGAAATCTTGCGGAAATTTGTACAGGGAATTTAGAGTTCCACTATAAATTTGATTTTATCTTTCAAACAATGCATCCATTCTCTGCGAAATTTGAAGGGGACATGCATTAGAGTAAGATGAACAAACCCAATGAATTCCAAGTCAAATTAATCCATCTTTTTCGAGAAATGAGCCACAGTCACCTACATCCATTTTATGTTTTGCTCGAAAATCGTGAACTGGGTTTGTCTCAAAATTTGCATGTCGAAACATCAGGATGATATTAATATGTTGACAAAAACTTAGCTTGACCCATTTTGTCATTTGGGACAAAAATGGAACTTATTCACTACATGGAAACATGGTATTCAACAATATAAAAGTTAAATGATCAAACAAAGCAACTTCAACAGTCTAGTCGTTTGATTTCTGAAACATCAAGGTTTGAAAAGTATCTTATTCATCACTTGTACCAACAAAAGACAATATTGTTAATGAGAAAGAGAAAATGTCTCCTTCAGCAAGAAGAAATAGAAAAACAAGAATTAAAATCCTCTATACAGAAGCAAGAGGCTTTGGAATGTTGAAAGGTTTACACAAGAAGAAGGACCAAACATATGACACAAATAAGCTCATTTGTCTCATCAACAAATGGAATCTAAACCTATTCAAGAAACCCTAAATTTGCATACTAAGGAAAATCTAGATTCCAAGCAGAGAAAGAGGAGCAAGGGAAACCAATAAGTAAATATGCCTATCAGACCCACAAATAAATGAGATTAAATTCTAAGGCTCTATGTATCTCTTATTTGAAGAATGAAATTTTGATTATTATATATAAAGAGACCCCTCAAAAAATTTCTATAGTCACAAAGAAGGAAAAGTTGGAAATTCAAATATAAAAGGGAATGCCTATGAGGAAAACGAGGGGGGGAAAAAGGGAAAAGGACAGTTTCCAAGGCCGAATATCCTCCATTGAAGGATGAAATAAAAAAAAATTCTCACCCCTGGCCCTGTGTTTCTAGAGCTTCTAGAACTGTGTGTGGGAGAACTAGTCTCTACATCATTTGAACCTGCAAAGAAGAACATTGTTAAGTTGCCATCTCCAAAAAATCATAAGATTCAAAGAAAGTCCAAGAAGCCTAATCTTTCTATTGATTTGCATAGGAAAATAATAGAGGATGATCAAGATAAAAACACTAATCAAACATAGGATATCCTTCATAAACAAAGATATGGAAATTCAAAATTTCAAGCTACAACAAAAATTGAAGAATTTCATGTAGGTGACTATTTTCACAGTCATTTTCTTACATGTTTCCCAAGAAAATGGTGAAGAATTTGGAAAATCCATTCAAAATCAACTTGCATAATGGGCCATATTAGGTGACATGTGGGAAGTTTCCCAAAAACCTAAACCATTGGGGAGCTATAGGTGAATATTTGAAGGAGATTTTTCTAGATTTTGTGAATTTTATTTCCTAAAAAAATTGCCTAGTCATGGTTGAGATGCCACCTCATCAGTTTGACTTGTCCTAATCATGGGAACTAGTACATGAATTTTGAGTTAGTTGATTTTGAGAGACTATATTTTGGATCATTTTTTGTTAGGAGTTAAGGACATGGTCGTAAAATAGAGGATCTTTCCCCTAGGATCCGAGATTTTGATTGATTGTTCATTGAATGAAAGGATGTAATTCCTATCTAATAGCCAAGTATATTGGATCATAATCAAAAAAATAACTAGGTTTTAGGATCTGAGATCCAAATGGAAACCAACATTTTTTATAAAAAGGAAACTATATGATAGAGTATAGGGTCATATTTTGTGAGATTGAAGGAACATATTGATCTAGATTGTAATGCCTTGATTCTATTACATTTTTCACTCAATGGAAAAACAATTATGATGGTTATACTATCTTATTCTTGTCTTATATTTCTTCTATCTTACTTGAATGCATTTGAATATTTTGCAAAGAATTTGGTTTATCCCGTTACATGTTGAATGCCAGTAAATATTTTGCTATCACCTATCACAGGATTTGTTTTTAAGTTATTATTTTTGGTTTCTAAATGATATTTGGGATTAGAAACTCTTCTTTGTAAGTGAACATATTGTGAAACTTCCAGCTTCTCTCTTATTCTGTTTTACCTCCATTTTATTTAATTGATCATAATGAATGCCATTGACTAAGCTTAGTGTTTTAAAAACCCGATCTAAAAGTGTAACCATAATCTTATGTTATCCAACTTATCCACTACATGATCCATAAACCAACCTATAAACCCTACTTGAAAAACCAACAATAAATCATTTGCAATAACTAAGGTTCCCTAGATTTCCCCCTTAGCAGTCAGGTGCAAATTTTAGGGATAACACTATCAAAGTACATATATGATATGTCAATTGATGACATCATCTATGATCCAACTTGCACGACATGCCAAGTCTTTACACATGAGTCGTTTGATTGACCTCAACCATATCATCAGTCTATTGGGGAGCTTCCTCACCAACATATGAGCCAATATATGAAAAATAATAGGAAACAATAGTTAGAAAATTTAAACAATATCTTATGATAAATTACATGTGCATTAAATAAGAAAAAATAAGCAACTAGGCTAATAAAAAGATAATTATAATATTACCTCTCTTTTTTGGTGGCTCATCCTAAATAAATAGGATGTTTTGACATCCTCACTAGTCCATCGCTATGTATGGATACTATATAATATTAAGGGCAATATAATCCTCACTAACTAATGGATCCAAAACCTCTAAACTCATTGATCTACATGCATACTCCAGTTAGACCCTCTTGGACAACTACCATCACTTGTGCATATACACATCAATCGTCAACTTAGCATGGAGGTGGTCAAAAGTTGGTTTATTTGCTAGAAAGCTCTAAAAAAATAAAGTAAATAACTCTGAAACAAAGGGGGAGACATATCTCCCCTCAAACACACTGTGACAATGATCTAGAGCAATACAAAATTTCATAAAATAATAGAAGACCACTTGATCAGTTAGCGTTACGAAATAAACTATATTCATAGTGAATGAGTGGGAAACTAATGTTTTTCCCATCAGAGGTATGGTGTGTTAATGTCATGACCATAACGGGCAAGCACTTAACCTTCTATGTACCAAAATAATTTAAATTCAACTGCCCCCAAACAACCTGGATTTCAATCAGGTCAATGATGTTCGCATTGACATATCTTTGCACATATGTCATCTTAATCTCTCTGGAAATTACATGTAGTAGATTAAGGAAATGTGGAAAATCCTCCCCCTTTTTAGACAACCCAATGATGAAATAAAAATCCGCCTCTATGGGTTGGTACCACTAATTGGGACCAACCTTGAAAGCTTGCATGCCATGATCTCAACGACAGATCAACTGCATAAATAAGCATGAGTTCTCCTTGAGGGAGATAGACTCCTCATAAAACTTGAGGATACCAACATTCCTTAAAAGGAAACAAGTCTCAAGTGTAATAGGATGAGGGTACATATCCCTCTCCCTCTCCTAGGCCTCCCACTCATGTATAACGGTATATGTGTTGGCTTAGTTCTCTCCTTTCTATTGTCGTCACCATTGTCCCTAATTCACGTACAAATTCATTAGGCACACTATATCTATAAAATAAACAATCTACACTAAATTACCATTTGTAAATATTCATTAAATATTAAAAAAATTGTGTAAAACTAGTCAGTAAACCTATTTTAAACCTAGCAACACACTCAAAACAATGCATTGTAATATCTATGAGGGCACTAATGCTCTTAAATAAAAAGTACACACACCAATTGGTCTTATAATTGTTTTTAATATTATTGAGGATGAGGGGTATGCTCCATCTTATGAGTGCACTACTACTGATGCCTTAGACTATTTAGTTGAGCACCAATAAGCACAAAAAATTTTAATTTGTTAAATTTAGCTCGTTGATGATTTTTTATACACTAAAGCACCACACATGATGCGTCCGAAAAATTAAGAGTGTACCAATAGGCAAGGGATTTTTTTTATATTAAATTTATATTTTCGGTGTGCTTAAGATGTAATGTAGCACTAATAATGGTGCATTAGTACATTTATTAGTGTGTTGATAAGAAAGGGGGGATTCAATTTATTAAATTTAACTCAACAATGTTCTAATATGCATTGGAGCACCACTGATGGTGCATACATACACATATAAGCACACCAACAAGCATGAGAAAATTTAATATATCAAATTTAACTTGATGGTGTTATGATTACATGTTAGCGCACTGTGAATGATGTGGCCTATAAAAATACCAATATTCGATGTGATTCAAATGCACAAGCCACACCATGCAAAATTTTTAAAAAAGGAAGAAAAGAAAATAGTGAAATTAAATCCAAAATTTAAATGTGTAAACCACTAAAAATGTATAGTAGGGGATAACAATTAATTTACATGGTCTCCTCTCTTATCCATAAACGAGGGACTTACAGCCCACAATATTCACCAACATGGATCCTTGTGGAGTTTAAAAATCTTGTCTCTATCTCAGTATTGCACAAAGTGTTTTTCCTTCATAAAGGCTACTAGGTCTTTGTGCTCTTCCCTGTATAAGGATATCTATCTTGTCCTAGTTCTAATTCCTTCTATATGGAATATTTTCTCTGGATTGGTTAGATGTCTCCTTCACTTATGTAACCTACACACAAGAATCCATATGACAATGCAATGTCAAATAAACCTTAGTTCTCAATGTGCCAATCAATGTTATGTCTCTAGCTCTATTGGAAGTTGAGTGCTTTACTCTAAAGATTTCTCTCTAGGGATTTTGAACTCATTGCAATTATGAGTAATTCTATTATCCTACCATACTATTCTCTAATATATATCTTCAAACCTCGTCGGTCTCAAACTTGTAAGATATTAGTTTCTAACTATATTACCAGTTTCTTATCCTCGTTCTAGTTTTCTTTATTTAAAATCCAATAATACAAAGTATTATTACTTAGAAATAAGAATGAAACCTTTAATTCATTGATTTTGTATGATTACCTAGAATGGATTATGATTATGGAATAATGAACAGAGGTTGTAAACTTCAACATATTTGTGACAAAGAAAAAATAGTAGTAACCACGTACAACATGAACAAAGAATGCACCATATTAAAGTAGATAGTTTGTGAATCCACCAGTGGAAAGACCAGAGTCTAGTGAAACCAACAAAGGCCTTCTGTATATAATAGAGTCTTGGATACCCATAACCATTCCAAATCTTTCACTTTCAAACATAATTCCCAATGTGTACAAAATGCACAATTGGACTTATTTCTTCGATGTAGATGAGTATCTCTATATCCTTTAGGGGAAATGTTTGTGGTCTATAGTGAATGATCTCTCTAGTTATACATAGTTCACCATTGACAAATATGATATATCTAATAATATTTGTTTGGAAAAAAAACTTAGCAATGAGTCACCCAACAATTCTTATTCTAGGTAAGTGTTATGGTGATTTCAAATACATGTTTTGATTATGCTCTTGCATATAAATTGAATGTGATCATGATTGTATTGTGTAGGAAATCATGGATTGTTTAATGAGGAAAACTGGTATATTGTCTATGGGAGTGTGGGACGACTTAGCTAATAGGTGAATGTTGGTTTTGAGAGGTCGTATGGAAAGTGGGAAGGAGTAAGCACCCATCATACAATGTAGATGCACATACAACCTAAGGGAGAGAATACAAAATTCCAGCTAGCAAGAAGAACACATCCCAAAATGGGATTACGACCCATGAGGATTAAAAACACTTAGAAAACGATCTAGGTATAGGATAAATTTTCCCAACAAGTTAATGAAACACTCATATATAAATTGAATTGACTACATGAGAAAAAATGACTTGGTAAAGTAATTAATCGACTAAGCTATCAATTGAGTTGGCCAACATTCATAAAATTATTAAAATCCCAAATTGGAAACTTCTTGAATATTTGCATCAGTTAATTCCTAATAGCCATATATCTTAGACTTTGAATGGAATTGGACGGTGGACATTCTAGATTTGTTGGGGTTCTTTACCTGCACACAAAGAATAATTTCTCACACCATAACATAACCAAGAAGTAATTCAATTTAACATGAAGAAAAATAACATCAACCATTAATTCATAGAGTAATTTAAACACACCATAAGACAAATATTTTACCCTGGAAACCCAAATGGGGAAACCAAATTTGAATGGGGGATCAGTTCTTCATTTTGGCAATCTCTAGTTACATTGCTTTCATGGCTCCATTTGCATCTTCCTCTCTTGCACAAAAGACCCATTGAGAGTGAAATTCATGAGAGAAATAGAGAGATATGGGGGTAAGGGCAAGGCCAATATCCATACCCTTCACTTCTCATTCCTTATTGTTCTCTCCTATTCATTTTTATTATTTCATTTAATTCTTTGTTTTCCTCTCTCTTTTTTCTTTTTTGTCTCATTCATATTTACATTTACATTGTCTTTTACATAGTTTATCTAACCTTCATAAATACCCAAATTGTCTCTTTGAAACATGGCTTTGACTCTAACTCTTACTATGACTACAAGCTATAGTCATGGATATGGATATGGTTTATATCTCACTTTTTCTCAAAATATAGAAGTCTACTCATTGACTCTCGACTCTTAGCAATATCTAGATCTAAAATTTTCATTCAACATCCATTCCTATCTCCCTCTCATTCTTGGATATGGTCCATATCAACAATCAATGAAGCCAAGTTTAATGGGTATTCTTGATCAATGCGATCCCAACAATCTATTATATCTCATCACATTCCCATAAGAGGACATGTGGTTCCTTCCTACCACTTATTTGTTTCCATTCCAATTAAATGAACATCTTGCATACCCCTACATAATAATTGTAGGAGTCTTGGTCATTAGTAAGTTGATCCATCTACTAGAAAATCATTCTTCAACTAGCTTTCAATGAAGATATGAAATCCCATTCTTAATATCCTTCTCCTCTCTCTACTACTTCCATCAAACAACTACTTATTCTCCTTGAATTGGAGATGCAATAATCTCTTCATCTTCTACATTATTCACTCTCCACACCCTTATCTTGGTTGTGTAATTTTTGGGGTGAATTTTTGGATGAAGTCGCAAACACTTAACTTCCTAATGTCCACTCAACTTGTAGTGGTGGCAAGATTTGTTGTTGCTACTATAGGGACTACCCATCATGCTCCTCCAATTTGTGTGCTTTTGAGTTCATTGTTGGATTCGAGAAGTCTTCTTTCCATTCCTCCTCTAAAATCAATCTAACATGTGGCATGTGGCTTTCTTCTCCCAACAATATTACACCTAATTTCTTTTCTTCCCATAGAATGAGCATGTCTTAGAGTACCAACAATTGGAATTTTTATGGCCTCTTTTCTTGCAAAAATGATAAATAAGGGACGTCTTGTTTGAGGAAGACCTCTCGGTATTCTTCTCTTTATTTCCCCAACTGAGTAGTGTGTTTCTTATTTTGAGTGATGGTGACAACTGAGTCTTCAAGATATTCTCATCACTATCCTTCTTAAATCCACCATAAGAAGGATGAGGTGGTAGTGAGATTCCAATTTCATTTACTACTACTCTTTCTTCTAATGAGCAAGCCAAATTTGTCATGTTTTTATCCTTCACAAAAATGGTCTTCATGGTCATGGTATTTTTCATCTTTCCATCAAAGCCTATTCCTTCATGCTTGACCCATGGTGCAGCTACAATGGGGCTTAGGATTCCTTGTCTTCTCTTTACTATCGCTTGTCCATCATATCCCACATTCCTTAAGAGTTTGGAACCAATGCATATGGTGTGATTTTCAAATTCACCAAGATACTCTATATTGGTGAACCTACCCACCAACATACAAAACAACAAATAAATAAATACTTGAAAGAGAGAAAGAAGGATCTCATACCGTGTATCCAAATGTTCGATGTAGATCCTCTCTCTCGACTTTGACTTGGTCAAGACCTTTGCCTCTACATATCTACAAAAGGAACCAAATAGATACTACACCAAAGTAGTTATCAAATCAAGATATAAATGTGATATGTCAATTTAGATACGTAGAACAAAATCAATATATACAAATGAACCAAACACAATTACACATAAATTGGAGGTAAATAAGACTATTTTATCAATCAACATGATATAGGTGAGTTACAACATGATCCTAATTGATGGCACAACCTTGAAACCAACCGTCTGAGCTCCTTCACCAAATCCTTCAAGCATCGAATAAAAAATGGAGTACTTCCTCACATGACCCAAAATGGATAGGAACACACCCAACGATCATATAGGAGAGAGGAAGGGATACTGGAAAGTAAATTTCCAAATCAAGGAATGCTACTCAGATATTCGGGGAATAGGGAAGATTGCAAATGGATAGCATTTTCTTGCACCAATATTGTCCCTCCTCATCCACACCCCCATAAGTGATTTTATACCATCCTAAATAGGTTGAGATGTTTACATTCCGTTTTATACGGGAAATTGGGGATTTAGGACTGGGAAAACACATAAACCCTTCCCAAAAGTATGTAATATTTTATGTTTTCACAAAATTATGGGTGTACACGATTTGCACACTAGAAAATAGCGTATGTATGCGAGTTGAATGTGGGTTAATAGTGTACATCAACAAAAGTAGATTTTTTTAGATGATTCTAATGAAGGAGATTGGGATTTATATTTACAAACCGAGGAATAGACTAGGACATCTCACAAATGCAATATAGAGTGGAAATTTGTTCTATAATAGATTCCCCCTAATGTGTGAGTTTAGAAGATAAATTGATGGTTGGAATACATTATAACTCTGAGAGGCAAGGATTCATTGAATTAAGTTCTAATGAAAGTTCTTAAACAATTGATCCAAGAAAATAACCTACAAAAGAAATCAAGTAAGAGTATTCTCTTCCCGAGTCAGGCATACCCATGCTCAGGAGTGATAGAAACATGGTTGCCAAATCAATTACACTACGGATCCATGGAGTATAAAAAGATAATTGGTGTCCATGACCATGAAAAGTGTAACATCCCGCTCTACTGAGCATATTATTATTGTCTTATTCTTTGAGGACACTTGCTTGCATGTGATCCGAGTATGGAACACTGTGATTTCATTCATATTTTGGGTTATATGTGATGATGTTGAGGTGTTATATATGCTTGATTTTATTGATGTATATATATGTGTTGACATGTTCTTTTGACAAGTCCTCTTGAGTGTGCAGGACACATGACAAGTTATGGATGTCGATGGCATCAAAGGGATTCCTTGCACTCCGGATTGAGTCAGGGAGTGAATTGTATTGTTTGAGTATTTCATTATTATTCACATATGATATATATATATATATATATATATGGATTTTGAAATTGTTTTTATCAGTGGATACAGTCTTGAAGATGTTTGCTAATCTGATTAACATAAGGAGTAAAGGGGCCTTGCACAAAAAACGAGATATTGAGGGAGAGGGGTGGCAACGTCCCTATCACAACCTACTAGTACTCACACCATGGTCAGAATTGTAGGTTAACGATTACCTAGTTGGATGGTCCATGATGCCATGAGGACAGAATGAGATAGTTGCTCATGTAGATTTCTAAGGGGAGTGCAATAAGGCGGGGTCCTTATTCCTTAGAATCCCTTAATCTCTCACAAGGTCGAACGAATGGAGTTTTGACTCCAAGGGGTTGGAAAAAATTCCAGAAACAATTCAATGTGAGTGGCACCCTTGGACCGCGAGTTTAATCTTGAAGGGCATGTCACATGATTGAAATTTGAGTCAATAAACATAGGTGGCCTAGAAAACACTGGAATGATTTGACCTTGATGGATTAAAATAATTAATTAAATAATAGAGTATTAATTATTAAATCCAACCGTAAATTTTAAATAAAGGGGATAATTGAATTGTGACACGATTAAAGATTTGAAGGAAATCAGTGGTTAGGAAATAGTAATTAAGAACCTAAATAATTGATAAAATACACAAGGGTGCATGAAATTGTTAAAACAAAATCCTTGTTTAAAAATAATTACAACTTGAGAGAATGGGTTGTCCATAGAATATAATTTGAGTCAACCAACCTTAGCGTAACGAAGAAGACTCCTAATCCAACCCCAACTAAAACCTAGTTAGGAGACAACCATTAATTAAGGGGATTGGGGAAACTAAGAGACAACTAAGAGGAAATTTAGGAGCACATGGGGAAATGTGAGGAAAGGTGGCTTTTAAATAAAAAAAATAAAAGAGAAATTACTTGTGAAACCTGGGGAGAATGTGCCACCTGTAGTGGATGAATAATACTTGAAATTAATTTATAAAAATTAATGAATTATGCATGAGGGACGGATGTTCGTGAGGAAGGATTCTATAAATAAATGAAATTTGAAGGGAAGGGGATTGGATCCTAGGGAAGGGAACTGTTATGCTGCTGAATTTTTGATTGAATGTGTTTTTATTTGTGAGAGTTGGGACTCTAGGCTTGTGAAAAGAGTCGAAGCTCTTCCTTGCGAGGCAAGCCTAAAGCTATTGTGTTCTGGTTTTTGTGCTTGGCCCCTTTGTGGCTCGGGGGGATAAGGGGGAGGAAGAGTACCCCTAGAATTGGCTGGGAGGTATCCACGAAGTCTCTATGATTAGCAAGCGAAGGAAAGGAAGGAGCGCAAGGTCTGGAAGAACATCTTCAACACATAGGTTTCATTGGTTTCTTGTATTTTATTTTTTGGTTTCCTTTATGTTATGAGTGTATTAGTATATTAGATTGTTTGAGTCATTGTAGAATCATTTGAAGGTTTAAGTGCCAGGTTTTGCATTTGTTGCCAGAAATTTAATAGTTACATAGTTATATTTAACCCTCTCCGTAATTTCAGAAGTTTTCGTACTCTAATCGAGCGACATGACCCTCATTATAGAATGTGAATTTTATTGTATATAGTCTATGTTAAAGCTTGTATTTTCATCCATAACATAATTATGTGTGAGTAGAGTTTAGTTGAGGTTCTGTTAGGAAATTAACGACGCCTTGTTCGTTGGTCAAATAAGGATGTAGTTCCGACTGTATCATGAGTCCCTGAGTAATTTTCATCTGAAATCCTACAAGTTAACCATGTTGTGTTTTCCCGTTGATTTCGTTGTTGAACCTGAGTTACTTGAAACATGAACGCATGTGTTAGATTGAAGTTAAATCCAAGGTTTTAGAAACTAGGGAGGTCTAGTGAAAGTCTCGAGAGTTGACCCTTAACCTGTAGTGTGTAAACCCTTTTTCTAAAACAAAGTTAAGCATGTGACCAGTGTTGAGGAAAAATTATGAATTACTTTACTCAATTATTTTCAAATCTTGCATGGCTAGAACAAGATAATCGGGAATGGCACCCAGGGTTTTATAGCCTCAAAAATATTCTCCCAATCCGCAAGTATTAATTACAAGGGTTCAGGGTGATTTATTAATGAAATGAATGTTGCGATATAAAATAAAGTTTATATAAGTTTCTGAAATGTACACAGATTACATAAAGTAAACATGGAGATCAAAAAAGCGAAAAGTAACCGAGTCATAAATACACATATATAAGATAAAACAACAATTTGATTTATTTCATTCCGAGATATCAAATGTGTTTTTCTATTTACAAAACCCCTGTGAGGGCATGGACCAAAGTCTCATTTAGAGATCCCCTATGAACACCATACAAAAAGACTCCGACAATCAAGAAAAACTGAAATTTATAATCTGGATCAACTTGCCACAAACTGCTGCCAATTTGACTCTGTAAGATATCCTTTATCAGCCATGAAACTTAATTCACAAAAAAAAAATAATACACAGACTATAAAGGATGGATCAACACCTCTAAAACAAGTGTCTGAAAAGTTTGGTTTAGTCTTGAACCTTGCTGTCTACAATAAGACCCTGTTGTCAAAAAGAGAATTAGGCTTTGAATAAACTCAAGAATGAATGAAAATTGAAACTATCTTATGAAACCAAAAGAGAAAACCTTAGTCTTTCTTTCTCCTTCTATTCTCTTCTTGTCTCTTCTTCTCATTCAAATTTTATTCTTTCCAAATAAGTTGAAGTAGTTCAACTACTTTCTTTATTTAAGTTAGTTTGACTTAACTAATTAGTTTAGGAGAAGTAAATAATAATAATATAGTTAAGGGTCTTTAATTAATAATAACTAGGTAGGTGGGACCCCTTGTGAATCCCGTCATTTCTTCTTTTCAAATCATAAAATATAACAAAAAAAGGATAATCATTTTAACCATATGCCACCCTTGTAGCTCCCTTAAATATCTTTCAAACTGGATATTTGAATATCAGAAATAATTAATATCATATCCAAAAATATATAAATATCCACATCATCCACATTATCCAAAGAAATACAAAAATAGAGTTTGTTGTCCAAACATTATGAGAACCACTAGAACTATCTTCATCAACTCAAATCATAAAAACACATAATCTAAAAACCATACTTGCCACTCCGAGAGGCAATTTTTCTTTTTTCACTGTTGTTTCCCTTTGATTTCTCGGAAGTAGCCCATGGTTGGTTAGACCCTTGGGGTTGTATCTTGCTGATAACATGAGAATATTCATCCTTCAAATGCATGTGGGAAGACACAGATTTTGAGGAATCATCGGAGGGAGAAGAAGGGGAGGCAACTACTTTTCCTTTATCTTGCACATGTTGGGGAATATTAGTTTTTAACTAGCATGTGAAGATTGAACAGGAGAATAAGCATGAGCATTCTGTAGATTGGGATTGACAGGTGGTGGGAGAGGTAATTTCATATTGGGACAACCACAATGGTGAGAGACAGTTGGGTTGACGATCTCTTGCCATCCATCATTTACAGAGAATTCTGGTTGCAAGGACACATGTGGAGGAACAAGAATGTCAGGGATGTTCTAAGGCTGGAAAGGGGGTCCTTCTAGTCGAGGGTGCACTATTCTATGACCAATCTAGTTAAATAACCCATCTTGGAATAACTAGTTCAATTCTTGGGGATCAACATCAAAATGGATGGAAAATCTAGGCCTTCTAGGATATTAGTTCCAATTTCTTTTGCCTCTATTATTTCTTCCATTGCTTCCCCTAATGAAAAATCTCATCCTATAGTAGAAGTTCATTAGTAACAAAGCTCCTAATAAACCATACATGACACTCTGCTCCATAAATAAAAAATTGGCTCACGAATTGACACGAGATACATGCAAATCCATCCATAACAAACCATTCATTAACTGCCAAGTGAATAGGGGGTGATAGGGTTCCTGGGAAATATTGAGGGAGTGTAATTAGAGAAAAGTGGTATAATGATAGAGGATTAATACATGAATATTGTTCAACAATTAATCAAACAATTTACTGTGTAATAAAGTATCAAAATATCAGTCACCAACTCTTGTTGTGTTATCCCTTTGTCTCTTTTACACAGACTTTTCCTTTTAAATTTATTTTACATAACATGGATGAAATAAGTGAAATTGGGATTATGAGGGGAATGTAATGAGCACAAAATAATAGAATGACAGTGAATTGATATGAATACCGTTCAATTGAAAATAAATCAAAACATGCAATCAAAACATATCTCTGTACATACCTTCAAAGTTTAACAATGTTCACTTTTTCAAAACAATAATTTAAAATGTTACTTTCATTGACAAATTGCTTGTTGGATCCCAAACAATAATATTTATGCCCATAATTATTTAGTTACAACAACCATTGTATCCATATAATCATTATATGACAGTCATAACAAACAACATTGCAATCATTATAAGAAACCACAATAACCTTTGAGCCACAACCATACATTAACTCCAATGCTAAATCCTTTAAAACCAACAGGAACACATACAATGTTCACAACCATTTATATCCATCATTTATTTCAACAATGTTCAATGCAATCAAACTGGACATTATAACTCTTATTCGGGCCTCAAACAATTCTCACACAGGTGTCCCTTTTAATACAATCAACATAACAATTGGACCAAATAACATTCAATACTTTGAGCCCAAGATTCAAACAAATAAGTATGTACATAATTCTTCCAGAATTTCCAAACGAGGAACCCAACAAAATCATGTCCAAGTAACCAAGCACACACAATTCTCACATCAACCATCGAACTAGAGTGAAACGATATCAATGTAATATTTTAAGACATCAAGTGGAAGGTATGAACAGGTGGTTCAACCAGAGGGTTTGGTATTTGAATAGTGCAGACAACTCATGCCCTATCACAATTTACCATATAACAATAATATGTAACAAAGCTCTCGGATGTAAGGGCTTCCAAAATAACAAACATCCATTTCCAATAGGAAACAAAATGAAGCCAATCTGTTTAATCAACACTATAAAATGAGAAACCAAGCACAAACCCGTGCCTGACAAAAAACATGCATAATGCTTCCATCAACTTCTGGGTGTGTTAAATTCATACCGAGTAACGTTTACCTGGAAATGGTGAGGTTATAGCAAGAAGATAACAACTCAGCGTTTTTCCAAGACAAGGCATGAAACACTTTAATCTTTCTCCAGTTCTCATTAAAACCACAGTGTCGAAATAATATGTGAACACTAGCCACAGAGATGAACATGGGGTGAGAAAATTAATCACAAATACATGTATTAACAATCCATAGGTAGGGTACTTTCAAAGCTCAGAGATTTGGAAAACCATGATAATCAATTTCAACAGAGAGACCAGACCCAAAATCCAAGACATAACCGAGCAGGCTCCACTGCAAACTTTATTCAACAATTCTATGCGAAGATTACACATAGCAAGAAGAGCGTGACCATTTTATTTTTTAAGTGACAACATTCCAGAACCACCACCATATGAAACCCAGGATGAAAACACCAATACGCAGTTCAAAAAAAATATCGTAATAGATTAAGAATCACACAAATCACAAGCAACCAGAGCCAAAAATTGATTCAAAGGGCAGAGAAACTATCATGGATGGAAGAGTAAGAAAACCCATACATGGAAAATCTTGCATGAGGAAAAAAAGGACTGTATATCTCCTTCATGACCAAACATGGCAGAGCATCAACAACTACCAGAGCCAAAAACAAAATGCAAGAATGACTAGGGTGATGGGCTCGAGGGGAGTTTGAGTGACGTGCAGTAAATGCATGTCATTTCTCCCTTCCAACTTCATTCAATTTAAAGTATGATCCAAGCCAATTCACCATAGAACTATACCATTAATGAACCAAATATCCATTTCCATATCACTTTTGCAAAGTGTGCCACCCCTTGGTAATGTTAAACTTCTTTAAAATAAAAATGTGCTAGGAACATAACCCAATGTGAAACCATTTATGAAGCTCAAACAAGGTGCATAACCATAGTAGCAAGGGTCAAGAGCACCCATCCTTTGTCATAACAATACAATATTAGAACTTTATTATAGTTCTTTTATCCAAAAAGGGTAGCATTATTAACTTCTATCAAATATAATCCAAACGATTTAATGCCATGTTCAATACAATATCAAAACCAAAACTGGATAACAATTCTATCATCCACGGGGTAGCCTTAACATATTCTGTGAGAGATTATCAAATATATTTAGCGCCATGTTTTAATCATCCAACCAACACATATCACTATAAAATTTTAAACCATGATCTAAAGCAAATGAATTGTAGAATACTGTGTTGGTACCATCACATAAGAAAACAAAATAGAAGCGTTGCTTATCCACCATAGTGTCATAAGTGTAACAAGGGGGACCCACCTACTAGTTTATTATTAATATAATTAAATAATAAATATTGGCAATCATTTGCGAGCATAGTATTCATCATTTCATTTTTAAGCGTCAATAGCCAGGAGCCATAACCTTGTTCTAGGTCAAAAGGGCCTTATTTGAGGCTCTAGAACTCCGGAGCTCCAGAGGTTTCCTTAACTCAAATCCTTTCTTCCTGAAGTGTTAATCGACCAAATTCGGTCGTAAGCTTATTTAATAGGAAGTTGTAGGTTACCCTTCCCTACCTCCCTCCTTTGTTGACTTTTAACAACCTAATATAATGACTGGCGAAGTTTCTCCTCACACGATTTTCTATGGTGATGATCCACTACGAAACTCCGACCTTCGGGGTTCTTCCTACTTCACATATAGAGTCTGTACCACCTAGATCATCGAACCGTCGAAGGGATCAAATATCTAATGGCTTACAATTCCCTTATATCGACAATTTTCATCCACTCCGGAGTTCGGAAATCTTGGATTTCATCACCTTTTGCAAACAATCACTCCTTTCCTTTAGAGTGTCAAACTGTTGAAACCTCTAAAGGAATAAGACTTGAAGATCTATGGTCCTTGTTGTTTGCTATATCTATAGATATCCTTTACTCTGTAAGTTTGGACCTTCAGGGTCTTCATATTCCTTTACTTTATCTCTTAACTTAGCGGAGAGCCAAATCCAAATTAACTCCAAGATCAACGGGTCCCTTTACCTTTCTATGATCTACAACCATATGTAACTTCGGTGCTTCGACACTTCAGAGATTTGTGTTGCTTTGGATTCCATTATTCCGGAGTGATGTGGCAGCCATGTTGTCACAATCGATGATGTGTCACCACAATGAGAGTGACACATGTCACCTACATTAACGTGGATGAATTAATCCAAAGTACCCAAAATGAGTGCCACGTTTCATCTGAAGTCAATTGACAAGTGGCATTGACATTTCAAATGAGATAGAGTTTACGAGAATGGGGTTACGAATACTCGGATCTACGGACACGTGTACCCACTGTTGGACGAAAAGGATTTACTTCAGATTTTGGGACTCTGGGAGATCCTTCACCTTAAATTATTGACCCTATTCATTTTGGAAAATTACACAACTGTTGAAGAATGTAGGCTCGTAGATCCAACAACCTGTGATTGTTTGTCATATCTACAACAGACCTTCACTCCAGAACTTCATATATTTGGGGTTTCCAACCCTTTCTGTTGCGAACTCAAACTTGTCGAATCTCCAAATTCTTACAGATCCAACAACTAGCATTTTCCATCGATCTACAGTGTAGATCCACCTCGGGATTCGGTCTTTGAGGCACAATCAACTATCCTGAAGGGTCTCTTTCCTCCCTTCGTATGACCGAGAGATATGACCCTGGATCAACTCATTGAGTGCTAATTCGACAGTCTAATTCGATGGTCATAATTAAATCGATCACAAAGATCGATATCTAGGAAGGATTGTGGAGTCTCGACTAGCATGATGTTTAAACCCTCTCTCGATTTCTGCAATCAAAACTTCTAGTTGATAGTGGGATCAATTCCAACCGTTGATATGTTTGTAGGTGAAGATCGACAGTCCATGTGGATTATGAAACTGAAACTGGAGTGAAAGTTAACTCGATCCTTTGATCCCGCAATGGATCCCCATCATTGATCTACCCTTACTGAGATTCGACGATCGGGACTTAATCAAACGTTGATCTGACAACCCTCCTCTGCAACTCCCAGATCTGATAGATACTCTAGATTTCTCCTGGTTCAATGGTCTTCACTCCTCCTTTGAACCCTTCACCCCCTGTCACTTTGATTGTTTCCTTGAAAGTAACTCCAACACTCAAAAGCGCATCCCTCCTGAGCTCTGGATTCTATTTGTGGGTTGCGTACTTTGCACCTCCCCTGTGTATGTTTTCACTATCTCTCTTGAGCTTGTACTTCCAAAAGTTTTGACCTATGCCTGACTTGAGAGGGTTTCTGTGCACTTCAGGTGTTGTATCCTATGAACCTTGGGCCTTCAAGAAGCCATCTACACACTTCTAGAATTGACTCTGGAGGTGTTGCACTGTGTTACTAGTAGAGAAGCTTCAAGCTTCTTATAGAACTTTTAACTCGTTCTTAGAACAAACCTTCTTCGGTTACAAGTTTATTTTCTTCATAGTTTTAGCTAGTTCATAAGAGTACAGAGTAGGCCTATGGTTTCTACCTTGTGCTGAGAGTCTTTCTCTATTGTTTTTCCTTTTAAATTTGTGATGTGGATCAGATACCTATCTTCTTGGTTGTACCATGTAGGGTGTCACACGTTGAGGGAAACATAAGTAATTTGAAATTGTCACAAATGATAGATGGATATTAAGGGACTCTGTTTTACTATTAATTTTCTGACATGATTCTATTTAAATACTCCCTGACCTTTAATTAGTAAGATGATGAGTTATTTTGTAATATAATACCTAGTGTTATGAGATGATGACTAAGATACTATATTATTTGTGTTAATTGACGAATTTGCAGAAAAGGATGTTGAGATTTATAGTGGACTTTGAATAGATAAAGGTAAGGGAATTAGATACTTCCTTGTTGATCAGAATCTGGACCAAGGGTCAAAAATTTGCTCAATTTTCAAAGTGCTCGGAATGTGACAAAAACGGTGCCATTGCGTCAGTCTCATCTTCCTGATTCTGGCGGTATATTTACTTTCGCAAACGGAGTCTGTATGGAGAAGTTATCACGATCTGTTTGCCGAGCCAAACAGGTTAAAAAAAAGGGATGCTGACTGGGTAGGCCATACAGCTGACGTGGCAGAGGCCGTACAGCTGATGTGGTGACTGTACAGCTGACGGGGCGACTGTACAGTCGACGTGGCACCTGGTGATGTGGCAGTATTTGATGGGTTGGCAGTTGGCAAGTCACATTGTGACACGTGGCATCTTAGTGGGCAAATGGAAGGGTGCCACGTGGCACCCCAAGTTTGGCTATTTGGTCGTGTAAAATTATATGGAGGCCGAGGGGTTCGACCCTCGGACCTCCCCCACCATTCGAAAATTTTTACAAAGTCCAATCCACCAACGCGCCGCGCAATAGTTCTTATTAGCCATGTGTTAAAACTTTTATTTAAAGTTGAAATTAATACATTTTGGCGCGGGGGTCGGGCTGGGGCTTAGCCCCAGCCCACGGTTTCGGTGATTGCACATACGACCACACTTTTTAATGGTGCGGGAGTTTCATATCAAATGGAGTCGGCCCCTGGTTGTATTGAAATAACATATGACCATATTTTTATTTGCCTTTCACACGGAGTATGAAATATATGACCCACGGTCATATAACTGTTACATGTGACCTATGGTAACGTTGGTACGCGCGCGGAGAATTATTTGTTTATAGCCCGTGGTTTCCTTGTGCACCATACGACCACATATTTATTGGCGCGCGCGGGGGTTCAAACTTTACACAAAGCCCACGGGTTCGGTGGTTATCCATGTGACCACTATTCTATTGATTGTGCACGGGGTATTAACCATGTCACACACAGTTATGTTTTAATATGTAACCATTATACCTTTTATTCATTGGTGCGTGATGTGGGTATTAAATTTAAAACCCGGTTGTATTACAATAACACATACAACCACATATTAAAATGTGCGCGCGGGATTGTGTTCTATGTTTAACCCGTGTTTTTTAAAACTTACACATAACCATGGATTACAATGCGCGCGGGGTTTATTGTTTTGGTTTTTAAAAAAACGTACACCCACACATGCACCCGCCACTTGGCAAGTCCTCGTTTAACCTGGCAACTTAGCCCTATTTTAGCGCGGGGAACGTGGCCACATGGCCCCATGCGCCCAACACCTCCGTCCTCGGGGGCTATAGTTGCGCTAACGGTGCGAAATTTTGGCACCAATTTTGGGACGCGCGTGTGATGAGTTTAGGCATGGGAAAATTCTCAGAGACTAGGTCACTTTCACACAGGTGCGAAATGGCGAACAGGAGACAACAAGCCTGAAGGAGAAAAATGGCAGAAAGCATAACTTCTTTAGTTTTTGACCAAATCAGGTGCTGTAAAAGCCCAGCTAGGGGTTTTTGGACGTTCTGAGTCCATTGGTGATGTTTTCAAAGGCATTTGGAGACTTCTATTGCAGGTTTTTAACCTTTGAAGTTTGAGGAAGCTCCAGGAAGCTTGAAGCCCTCATTGTTTGAGGCATTGCTCAGATGAACACATATCCATTTTCTGAGACTGAATAGTCATTCTTGACTGTTTATTATGCTCTGAACACATTGAGATAGGTTTCAGATCCGTTGGAGGACTTTTACAGGTGTTTTTTCCACATTGAAACTCAGGGAAGCAAGGAGGCCACATGTAGAAGAGGTCATTACTGGATGAGACAAGATCCATTTTCAGAGTTCTAATAGTCAATTTTGGGGTTTTTGTGTATTCTGAACCCAATGGTA
>ML798921.1:198239-225474 GCA_009831015.1 Picea engelmannii | reverse complement strand
GGCATTGAAGGATGTGGGAAAAATTCTCCATCATTTCATCCCTCTGTCGCGTGAGAGCTTTCTCAAGCAACAGACTGATAGGATCGTCTGCTCCATCGTTTTTCTTTTCTTCCGCCATTGAGGGTTTCTTGGGTGTGCGAGAGAGATTTTCCTCGAGAGAGACAAGCTCAAGACCCAAATTTCTATACTCGGACCTTGTCGGGGACATGCACTGAAAAACAATCAAGAGCAGCCTGCTCTGATACCACTGATCCGGATTATTTTCGGCACGAAATGAGAGCGGAGATATAATAAAGAAATGCATAGAGATATTGCAGATATTAAATAATATAACAGAAATGTATCAGAGATGCAACCATAAACATAGGTATACAGTAATATACGATTTATATTAATCAATTAAATGTACAGAGACTGTAAAAATACAGAGTGAAAGACTCGCTAGAATGGTGGCAACTTATCTCTGAGAAGAGATGTGACGGCTACTCGCATTCGCAAGAAGATGATTACAATGAGGCTCTGAAGGCCCTTTTATAATAAACGGGAATGCCAAAATCCCTAGACATCCAAAAACCTAACCCTAGGAGATGAAGCGCCAAAAGTCATGTGGGCTCCGTTTGGGTAAGTGAGTACATCAACTTCCCGGGGTCGTAACTTTTGCATACGATCTCCGTTTTAGGCATGTGATAGCTTGGTGGAAAGGTATTGTCGAGGAGATTCATTTTAAGAGATCAATCATGCCTTCAGCTATAATTGAGAACCTCTATATCGAAAAACCTTCATTTGGACCCTCAAAATGGCCCTAGAAGTTAAAACCTGCTAAAAATAGTAAATTGCCAAAATGGCCAGAAAATTGTTTTGAGCCATTTGGAAAAGGTGGGTGGCCACCGATATCCACCTAGACCAGGGGTGGCTCCAATTCAACCAGCGAAAGACCCTGAAGCCTTCATGACCGACGGAGCTCTTGATATTCCACTTTGTGAGAAGATCAATGACACACTAGGGATTTTACTAACGTTGAAAACCAACACAAATTAGAAAAGTTCCTACGAGATAAAGAAAGAAAACACTATCGAGTTGGAAGAACAGTTACACCAACCAACACTAGAGAAACTTACCAGTGCAAGTACAACTTGAACACGGACGAACCCTCTGGGTATAATCTACAAAGTGTGGCCTATCGTATGCCCTAGGTACCTCGGTATACCCCTTGAGTCACCTGTGTAAGTCCCTAAAATAAAGGCAGCTAGGTTGCCATCTTGTGAAAAGTCACCAGGCAGGTACAATCAACAATCGAGTGGACCGCAATGAGAAGGGTATCAAGTCCGAAACCTATCAAGGGTATCGAAAGAAAGTGGTCTGAAAGACAATTGAGGACCTCTAATGGATTTGAGATCCATGAATCTCCATGGAAAATGTGACCGAAATAATCCCATGACAAGTTCTCTATATGTGTTCCCCACTACACTTGGTCCAGCTTTGGAGGGGTTATCTCTGCTACCTTTCTGCACACAACCTTGTGTTTAGCCCCTGTGTTAGAGGGGGTTCCTAGATAAACTTCACATTTACTGAAATTTTTACACTCCCTAGCACTGACTCCTATAATTTCTTTTAAAGCCTTGAAGAGTTTCCTCTCCAACCTAAATCAAGCCTCTAGCCTAGACTAGTTGATGGACCCTACAAACATAAAGTCTAGTAAATTTTAATTTAGCGTTAATTTTAAGTGGCTTGATTTAAGTCAAGGAAGCAGTAATGAAACTAGTGGTGTGTTTTAAGAGATGAAAGAGAAGAGCATTAAATGAAATTGAAAGAAAAACTACTTCTTTTTGACAAATAAAGATTTACAATTTCAACTCTTTAACCAACTTTTCAAACTAACTTTTTCTAAGATATTTTAAAGGAAAAACTAAAACAAGATTTTGATAGACTACGAGATACTTAATGTTCTAATAAATCAGTAAAGATATTAAGAAAATAACTCTTTTTTCTTGACAAGCGAAACAACTAACCTAACTACTTAACCAAACGAAGAAGAATGATTTATTTTTTTTATTTTTTTTTATTTTGAAAAGCTTCAAACAAGAAACTTGAAAATGAATTCCTTTAATTTTTCTTTAAAGAAAGCAAAAGGGGAAAAAGTGAAGACAAGACAAGACCAAAAACTGATTTCTGGCCCACTGCGGATCACAGGGAGTCACTGGCGATACCAAATAGGCTGATAAAAAAAGACTCACAAACTCGTCTAAAACCCTTTCAAAGAAAACACAAGAAATCTTTAAAATATAAGCAAACTGATGTCAAACCTAGGCTAAAGACTGTAACAACAGATGCCAGTACTAGATCAAGAAACCCCTAAGAAGTATGACTTTAATCAAGGAAGAGGTTGAATGCCCCTTCTTCCAGAAAAATTTCTTGACACAGGCACACTACTAACACTTCAGTAGCCTGGTTATGTACACGGGATGTCCAAAAGCAGGGTATGTATGTACGCGTGCAGACCCACTACAGGCCACGTACACCTATGTAAATTCTCAAAAAAGGAAAACTAACAAGTAGACTGACAAGGTAGGGAGTATTGGTATGGCAGACCAGAATCCCTTAAAGACTCAATGACTTACAGAAACTCAAAAAATGTAATCAAACCAATTAATACACCCAAAAAATATCCCTTAAAGACTCAATAACTTACATAAACTCAAAAAAGGTAATCAAACCAATTAATACACCCAAAAAATATCCCCTAAAAACCCTAGAGGCTTCCCCAGTATGGTCGCCAATTATGCTATAGCGGGAAACCCCCCCTATGGACTACACCAGGGTTCAACATGTAGGAAGATCTGACCATCTAAAAGTATCCTTGTTTTTAATAACTACCCCAGATATACCCTACATTCATGCATAAAATACAAAGTAAAAATATCTGATAACTCTACCTCTAACTCTACATCCAGTGTCGATCCTTTTGTGTTCAATTGCTCCGCTAACTACAAGTCTCCTCCCAAGGATAACCTGCATTAACAAATAGACAAACAAGGAACTGTGAACATGCATCTCATATATGAATTAGTGGGTTAGATTTCATAATAAAACATAAATCAAACATAAATATTGAACACATCATATGGCGGGATAGAAAAAGTATTCCTTTTATTAATATCACAAAGTTTACTTACAATGATATCGATGACTGCTCCTCGAACCTGGTCCGAGATCCTCTTCACCAAGCTCCAACTGCACTTCCACGTATCTTTCTCCTCTCGACCTCTCTTTAGGGAATGGAATAGGCTTATGATGGAGGAAAAAGGAAAGAATAGGGAATTCTGGTACAAAAATCACAAGGTGGATGCAAATTCTTAGGGCAAGGAGGGGATGTGAAACAGGTAGAGTATCACTGTTCTTATGCTTAGCTTGGGAATGAGACCCCAACACCTCCTTTTATATGAAAAAAGGATGGTTATTCGGTTGGGTGACGGGCTATAGGTGACTGAACAGTTGGGAAACTGCCCAATAGCCTGTAATCTCAACGAATTCCTTGCAACTTTTTAATTTTTGCAACATTTGTGGGTATACACGAGATGTAATGGTGCAACTAGCATACATACATGAGTTGGAGTGGTGCAAAAAGCATGTGTACATGGGCAGTAGTGGTGCAGGTCACGTACATATTCAAAAAAAGTGCTTTTAATAAGCGTTGCTCAATGATGGCTTGGAAAAAATAGCAAGTAAGATGGTCTGATGCTAGGTATGCATGTATGGTGCAATTTAGGGTTAAACATATACCTATCCTAGAGAAATATGTGTTGAATTCGATAGGAAGTGATCCATTGGAAGGATGGAATTAAGGCATCCCCCATCATCCAACATGAGGAGTGGCAAAAGGACAAATATTTCGAAGGAATCAGATGGAAATATTGTAAGGACCACACTGAGGTACAACTCTAGCATGCACCAGATTGAATATCGCATGACAAAGACTCTCATAATAGTAGCCAATGATGGAGACTACTGACATAGACGAGGAATCCACTAATGGGATCAAATGGAAACTGAGGTATCACACAAATATCTATGTGTGATGATTGTTATTGGTGTCGAACACAAGGCAAACCACTCAATCAGGGACCAATGATGATTTGTCATCTGTTGAGAGCAAGGTCACCTGTCAATGATGTAAATAGTCCCAGGGTGAAACTCTAGGTCATACTCTCATATCAATGAGTCGTAGTCGATAAGAGAAAACCCGCTAGCAAGATGTCAATGAGGACCTTCTATACTAACATGAGTGAGATAAGAAGATACTTGTGAAACTCAAAAGTACTTGACTAACATGCGAAGGCTAACTTGGAAAGTCAAATATTTTTGTAGATTGGTCAACTCAAGATTAAAATTCCCTTAAATAAAATCATGACACATTATGTGACTTGGGAAACATTGACTATGAACTAGGATACATTCGTGACATAGGAGGCATCAAAAAATGCTCCATATGACTAAAAGAATAACCGACTTGAGGAAATTGTGCTAAAAAAAAGATAAAAAGCCTCCTAAATCGATACTAAACCCAAACATATTGAGACATGGACACCCATGAAGAGGTAATCTCTACCATCCATAAATGACACCTCTAGAGAAGCTTGAAGGTATATTGTTGCAATTAATGAGATTGGCCTTATGAAAAATATGTGATCGATATGCATAAATACATAATATAGGAAAATATGTGATCGATACAGACAAATACATAATACAGGAGGAATGGAACCTACCCTATATGCTAGTAAGGAGCATAATATCTTCCGAATAAGTTAAAAAATGACAACAAATGTCACAACACATAAATGAGGGAGTCCCATAGGAATTGGCCAGAAAAATATGGAGAAAATGTTATGAGGCTTCAATGCAAATTCATGGTGGGACTAAATAGGATTGTCAAGCCTATGAAAGTATTTCAACATGGGTGCCAAACTATGAAAAAKGTTCTAAATACGAAACCCATGAAAGGTAGGATCGACCATGTGAATTAAAGCACTTATAAACAACAAAGAAGGTTATGTGTTGCAACTCATTGGGGTCGATCCTAAGGAAAAATGAAACAAGAATAGGATAATKAAAAAATGCACGAAGGGGAAAATCTAACCTACATGCCAATTTTGAGATCATTACCTATCAAAAYAGATCGACATGGAAGAAAAGGTACCAAAGAAAAATGTCTTCAAAGTCCTGTATATAAAACCAATAACACTCACACAAAAGTTAATAAGTTCAATATARAAACCTATGATAAAAATAAKTTTTATGGGATACAGAACTTGAAAGAAAGAAATATTAAAAGTATAATATGTAAGAAGGACCACACAACCTTACGACTTATGCATAATATTTCTCAAGGTAGACCCCATTTCTAGGATCGGGCCAAGAGATTCGTTGGTAACCAACTTGTAAAGTTTTCAGTTTAAGAAGAGGCCTAAAATCCATAATCATAGCTTCAATACTAACCTCATATGAAGGAAACTCAACATCCATGAAACCATCGCTCAACAACACACAAATAAAAGGGCTCGAGGTCTTATAAACAATAATATCAGACTCAAGAGGAAGAACCAGATTACTTGGGCCAAAAAGGGAAAGTAGAGGCTCATATGCCCCCATTGGATACAACACTTGATCAATTGTTGAGACCTTGTCTTGAGAAGGCCAACATGACTGTAAAGGATCCTTCTGAGAAGCAATTGAACACCAAGGATGAGATGCCACATAATTCACATGTGGAGGGGACGAGTCTACTCGAACACTAGGAACATACAAAGGGGAAACCTGAGCTAAATCCAAACTAGGATGGTGATTATCAGATGAAATTATATCAATAGTGAAAATGATTTCGTTGTGAGGAAAATGCATCAGAGGAAAGATCATAAATGCCACAACATTCATAGCAGAAACATAATCATGCCCAAGAATCATATACAAATCTAAAGGGCCTGGAACCACTAACAGATCGATTATCACAATATTCCCACCTAACATGATAGGAAACTAAGGAAGAATCCCCAAACATTCATTGGGTGTTTTTTCAAAATCCAACATCTCACTGGTAGCTGACACAAGCTTGGGAGAACCCAAAAATTTCCAAGCCGAGGAGGATAAAATACTTGCAGAGGACCCTTCATCCACAATACATTGGTAAATGCCTGTTGAATGAGCTTTAACATTTATCTGGAAAGGTGCATAAGAAGGAAGATGAGACTAAAAAAGATCATTCCAATCAAAGGAAACCATCCCAAGACTTGGAGGGAGCGTACTCGAAGAGAGTGGATTACCCCCTTGTTTAGAAGGTACTAAACTATAAATGTTAAAGACATAATTGAAAGACTCATCACTCCCTAAAAGAAGAGTGGGATAAGTCGAAGATCATATTAGTGAAACCACTTTGGTAGACTCGTAAATCTCCAAGAGAAGGGTCGGATTGAACAAATATTGCATCAGCATGACCACTTCCTCAACCACTAGTTGAATAGGATGTGAGACAACATGGTCAAGAGACACATCACCCTGCAAAATGAGATTGGTATCAACCGAAGATTGCATTGACACGATTACTTCATCAACCACTGATTAAATAGGATGAGAGGCAACATGGTCAAGAGATGCATCACCCCCCAAAATGAGAGTGGTATTGGCTAAAGATTTCATCGGTGGGACCACTTCATCAACCAATGATTAAATATTTTGTTGGGAAACCGAAGATGACACATAACTAGAAGGACCTTCAGAAAAGGACCATGTTGTTCATACCATGACAATAGTAGGGCACAAATTAGTAAGGTGATCTCCCTTGCAAACATTACAAGGTAACTTTGGATTATTTCTTATTCATCTAGGTTTCTCAACAATATCAATACCCCTAGCATGACCTGCAGTGGTCGGTGGGTTTCCCCCAACATGAATTTCAATGGCTAGTTGTGTGCCCCCAATGTGACTTGCAACAGTTGGTTGTTTGTCTTCAACATGACTCACAAAGGTTGTTGAAACATCTCCAACATGACTACTAGAGGTTGTTTTGGCCCTCCCAACATGACAAATAGAGGCTGGTAACCGAATTCCAATAATACTTATAGGGACTAGGCTCTTGCAACCAACATGACTTGCATAGGTTGGGTGTATGTATTCATCATGACTTGCAGAGGTTGTTGAATCGACGCCAATATGACTTGTAGGGACTGTATTTTCCCCCCCAGCATGAATCCCAGAGCCTAGCGACAGGTCTCTAACATGACTAGTAGAGGTTGGTGACTTATTCTTCTTACTCTTCCTCTTCCTATTCCTTTTAGAATTCTGATTACTAGTAGCTAGACTTTCACTAGAAGAGGGAGAAGGAAAATGAGTAAAATTTGTGGATGCATAAGGTAAGGGATTGAAATCCATACGATGCCCATGACATAAGGTGCTTATTTGATAAGAATAAAGAGTATTTAGGAGATTCAGAGTGGTCCACAACCAAACCGGTAGCCCAACATTCAATCCACAAATGTTCAAAGTGGCCATAAAGGGGGAAACAACATTTCCAAAGAATGGAAAAGCAAAAGAACCCCCTCAAAAGGGGTACCTTGGTTGGTATCCTCAATAACATTAGCCATGAGTTTCTTATGCACAGGGATGTCCCTTGCAGAATATTTCACATATGAAAAATTCTCACATACTAACTTTGGTGAACCAATGGTATAAAAACCCATGCCTTCTAAGAGGCGGCTCCATGATTTAAAAATAAATATCATATGTCCTTCCCAACCAACGAAGAGGTTGGTTGACCACCCTGAATCAATGATCCAAAAGCAGTGATACAAGCACAACCTAAGGCCAACTATACAAAGTAGCACTCCACTAAAAAGTCCTAAGAGGAACATCGCAAACAAACAACATCTTTAAAAATTCATCCCAAGTGGATGAGGTCTTGAGTCCAAACCAATGAAAGAGTGTAAAGAGACCTTCTAGATACTGGCATGGGTTGATCAATTTCGGAGATCGATGAACGAAGGAGTGAGAATTAGTTACCCCAACCTCCACTAACCATCCTTATCTGGTGAAAGTACCCTTGCTTTACAGGGCACCCTTAAGTAGTACTAAAATTTGTGATACAATGTCTACCTCAAGTACCACAGGAAACCCCTCACAGTTACCTCTGAGATACCTATGAAAAGAAACTAGGGATACCAACTCACAATCAGAGTTTGGGGGGGGGGGTGGCGGTACAGTCGATAGTTGGAATGAAGTGTATCGACAGGATAACTGAGTCTGAATCTCTTCCAAAGGACTATCTACAAAAGGGACAGTGTCACTTCAGAAAATACTAAACTAGGTATGAATCTTCCACAGGATTGATGCCAAGAGGGACAATATCACTTCAGGAAAACTTCAACCGAGTCCAAAATTTGTAAAGTATTGGTTTCAGATGAGTCAATGTCACTTTAGGAAACCCCCCCAAATAAGCTCAATCTTCTATGCTTGGTCGAGTTTCAGAGGGGTTATCTCCTCTACTCTTCCCCATGTGACCTCATGTTTAGCTTATGTGTTAGAGGACGCTCCTGACTATGCCTATATGACAGTTGGGTTTTAACTCTCCCTATATAAGACTCCTATGTTTATTTACTGAACTTGGAGAGTTATCTCTCCAATTCTAATCCAACGCCCTAACCCTAAACATGTTTGTGAACCCTAGAAACAAAGTCTAGTACATTTTAAATTTAGCATTTATTTTAGTGGTTGTTTTTTACTCAAAGGATAAGGAAGTGAAATTGATGTCGTTTGTATGACTCAAGAAGAGAAAGCTTTAAGAACACTATTCTTAATAAACAAACTTGTCCTTCAAATGAAAAGGTGCAATACACTTCTTTTACGATCTTTTCAAAATGAAACAAGATATATTTTTGTTTGTATGAAAGATCTAAGATTACTTTGAAATGCAAGCCTACAATTATCTTTCTTTTGAATGCCAATGCAAACTATATTTTCACTCTAGGCTAAATATGAAACAAATTATAAAGGAACTTTGCAAACAATATTCTTTTCTTTTTGTGGAAGGTTTCTCAAAACCGAAAATAACTACTTTTTCAAAAAAAGAAAAATGCATAATAGACCTAAGATCTAGAAAATGAGTTATTTTCTTGAAAATCTTAAAAGGAAAAGGAACAAGAGAAGAAACAACCAACAACCAAGGTATTTTTGTTACTAAAAAGAAATAAAATGCAACTATAATGCAATTTTGTATTTTATTGTTATGAACAAAGAAAAGAAGGAAAAGATGAAGAAACAAGACTGTTTAAGATCACAGAGACAGTCTATCATCTCAACCTCTTTAGGATGGTATAAAATCACCTATGGGGGTGTGGATGAGGAGAGACAACCTTGGTGCAAGAAAATGTTGTCCATTTGCAAGCTTCACTATTCCCCGAATCTCCGAGTAACATCCCTTAATATGGAAATTTACTTTCCAGTATCCCTTCCTCTCTCTTATATGATCATTGGGTGTGTTCCTACCCATTTTGGTTCATGTGAGGAAGTACTCCATTGTTGAGTCGATACTTGAAGGGTTCGGTGGAGGATCTCAGGCGGTTGGTTTCAAGGCAATGCCATCATTTAGGATTAGGTTGTAACTCAGTTATCTCATGTCAATTAATAAAAGAGTTATCTTTACCTCCAATTTATGTGTAATTGTGTTTGGTTCGTTTGTATATGTTGATTTTGTTGTACATATCTAAATTCACATATCACATTTATATCTTGATTTGATAACTACTTTGTTGCAGTATCTTTTTGGTTCCCTTTTGTAGATTTGTAGAGGCATAGATTTGGAGCAAGTCAAAGGTCGAGAGTGAGGATTTAAATCAAACGTTTGATTACAAGATACAATATCCTTCTTTCTCTCTTTCACGTATTTATTAATTTGTTGATTTGTATGCTGGGGGGTAGGTTATGTCTTTTAGATACGGTTGAGATCTATTGTGACATAGACCCAAGGTCATGGGGTTGAAAATATCATAACATAATTGGTGACCATACTCGGGATATTTTTCTCTTAGTTTGGGTCAGTTTAAGGGATCTTGTGATTTCTTGTTTTCTTTTTTTCAGGGCTTGTTGTCAAGCATTTTTTACCTCATAAGTCATTTCCAGTTTCTAGAAGCTTCCTTGTTATTTGCAATTTCTCTTTTTTCATTTTTGCTAAGGTGTATGCACTTTGGATTTGTATGAACCACGTATATACATGATTCACTTCAGTTTGAGTCGTGTGCATATGCTATTAATAGTGTACAAAGTCCCGTACACTTATGAAAAGTTTCTCTTGGAGCCATTTTCTAATTTTTGGGAAGTTCTGGGATGGTTGTTCATCATTTCATGAACCTTATCTGGCTGGTTTTTTCCTTTGAATGTTATATCAAGTCTCTATAAACTTGTAAATTTGATCAAAGTTATTTCTCTTTGATTTGTTAATCTCTTGGCTTATAAGTTTTTTTAAGTGGGTGACTAGCGTACATCAACAAAAGTAGATTTTGTTAGATGATTCTAATGAACAAGATTGGGATTTAGATTTGAAATTTGAGGAATGGACTAGGCCATCTCACAAATGAAATATAGAGTGTCAATTTGTGTGATAACACACATGACATGGTTAGTCCCATAAATGGAACCAATTAGTGACCAATTGTTGGCTCAAAATACTGACCAAGGTCTAATTAGGTTTCCAACAAAGGCATGGTATTCCTCCAACACCAACATATCATTCCCTTGTAATAGGAAAGTTTGTTTATGTTAGTGTTAGCATCATACAAGTACTTCCACATTCACTTGTGTCTAGCATATGGAAGTTTTCAAAAACCTTTTATCCTTGAGTTTGCTTTAGTTAAAAGGAATTAATTATAGTAAAAGTGTTTTTATTAGTTAATTTATTTATTTAAGGAACATGTTTAGCATGCAACATGTAATCTAAATATTAAGTGAGTGTGATAATTAATCTCGGTCATAGATCACTTTGGAGATCAGAAATAAATTATAACTCATGATTATAAAAGCAAGGCTAGGGTGAAGGAGGAAGACACTTTGGGAGGAAGTCAGTTATGTTGAGGGGGTCAACAGAGAGACCTTGGTGAAAGACCAAGGTGAGGATCTTTGGTGAGATGCCAAGATCAAGAGACTCTTAGTGATATGATAAGAGAAAGGGAGACTCTTGGTGAGATTCCAAGAGCAAGGGACCTTTAGTGAGATGCCAAGTTTGGGATATTTGGCGAGATGTCGAGATCATGTACCTTGATGAGAGATCAAGGTTAGACATAGAAAAGAAGGAATTTTTCTAGTGTGAGGAGTGTAGAAGAAGAGAAGGGATTTTTCTTACACAAGAGTGAGGAAATATCAAAGGTTGGGTGAAGACACTACAAGTAAAATACCCTATAGTGGAGGTTTTTGAGGAATCCCCTACAAAAATAGCCCAAAAATTTGTTTTTAGCGGAAGTTTTTTTAACGGTGCATTTATAAGACTATACTGCACGGGTACGCCACAAGAAATAAACACACCATTGTTAATAGACAATGGTGCACAGTTGCAAAGTTATTTAAAAAAAATAGAAAACAACGGTGTTCATCATATAAAAGAATCTCGTAAGCACCAATACACATGAAACGGGCGCACCAATACGCAACAAACAGGTCCATTGAATTCATGTTTTTCCTTCTAAAAAATTATATCGGTGCGTCATTGTCCATTGAGCACACTAGTGCATTCCAAACTGGTGCATCGTTGCAAGTTTTTTTTAAATAACAGTGTGTTGTTTGCAGGGGTGCGCCACTAGAAATCAATGCACCGGTAATAGACAATGGTGCACTCCTATAGATTTATTTAAAAAAAATAAAAAACAACGGTGTGCATCATATAAAAGAAGCTCATGAGTATCGTTGCACATGAAATGGGTGCATTGGTGTGCAACAATTAGATTCACAGACTTTGCATTTTTTTAAAGCATAACGATGCACCTTTGTCCTTTGGTCGCACCGGTGTGTTCCATATGGTGCACCGTCACATGGTTTTTTAAAAATAATGGTGCATGTTTTACAATAGTGAGCACCGGTGCACTTAACACAAGCACACCAAAACATGTGTAAATAAAAAAAAAATAACGGCGGTAAAAAACCACTTTTACCATTTCCAGTGCAGAGAATCTCTCAAGCACCAGTGCCTCCTTTTCCCAACTGAAGCACACTGTTGTCGGTGCTTCCATTGCTTTCTTTTTTTTCTGTTCGATGCTCGGTTCGTGGGATTCCAATTTTTCCATATGGTGGGAAAATTTCATTTTTTTCACTACATCCCAACCATGCCTCCTCAATGAGAAAATGTCCTGGTAAATTTTTTATTTCTTTGTACATTGTATTTTTACCGGATTAAATTATGAAATTGAGTAAAATTTGCATTATTTTTCAATTTATTTTTTATTTATTTATTTATTTATTTATTTTTTATTTTTTTCTGCGTGGTGCGTTCAAGACGTTTGGCTCGCACTGTTCTTAGTGCACCCTATAAATTTTGGAGGGTGCACCGAAAATGTATAGGTCTTTTTTTTCGGTGCATCATAATACAGAACACATCTGTGCATACTTATAAACAACGCACGGGTGTGTTCCAAATAAATGATGCAACTTCGAAAATATATAGTTTCCATTAAAATGTGTGTTTTTTTTAGTGAACACACCAGTGCGTACATAAACCTATACACATTGTTTAATGAAAACTATTTATTTTCGACGGGCGTTCCTAATAAACACACCGGTGTGTTGTTTATAATGAATGCGCCAGTGCATTCATAATAAACGACACACCATTGAAAATAAATAATTTCCATTAAACAACATGATGTTTATGTTAACACACCAGTGCATTCATAAAAATATACGCAACGTCGAAAAGAGATAGTTGTTCAAGCGATGCATCCTTGATAGTTAACACACTAGTGCATACACAATAAACTATGCATCATAGACATTATTTTGTTTTTCAATCGTGCGTGAATTATATGCAATAGATCGGTGTGCAATAATGGATACGACAAATTGTTTAAAATGAGTTTTTATTTTATGTGGTGCGTCGTGATGAATGGAACGCATCGGGGTGCCGTAGTATCTAGATGCATCGTGCTTTCTTTGTGTGTTGCATACAATAGGGTGCACTGGTATGTTGATAATTACTATATGCCCCCTAAAATAAATTACATTTTTCATGCAGTGCATAAGATATGTGTGTGCACCATGGGCGGTGCGTTACTATTTTGCAAGCACACCGATGGTTAATTTTTTGTTTTTTTTGAAAAATATTTATGCTTGCATATTTTGAAATAAATTTCTCATTTAATGAAAAAAAAAGGTATGTTTTTATGTATGATGTTGATGTAATTTATATGTTAATTATGCAGATACGTCAGCGCATGGATCAATAGCAATAGAGAGTGGACCAGTGCAATATCGATCGGGAGTGGGAGGCTAGAGAGAGGGAGATGTATTTGTACCCTCAACCTAGTACTACAACTATGTGGGTCCTCTTGAGGAATGTAGGCCTCCTCAAGTACTACGAGGAGGCTACATCCCTGAAGGGGAATTCAATATTTCTTGCACATCTGATCCATCAATGGGATGCTCATCAACAAGCATTCATAGTCGGTCCTCATCAGTGGTACCATCCCACTGAGGAGGATATTTATTTTATCACTGGGCTATCTAGGAGAGGGGAGTATTTTCCCCAGTTTCATGATGTCCCAATGGGTGTTGCAGCTGAGAGTCAGCTTTCCTACTCTCAGAGGTATATTACGCGTGATATAACTTCTCCTGATTATTTTCAGGTGGCTAGTGGATAGTTACAGATCACCTCATTCAGTGCAGAGGATGTTAGGTGCCTCTCACTGTTATTGTTGACCATTTCACACTTTATTGGTGATGGTCAGTGCATTAATTGCACACTTTTATATTATGTTGATTCTTTGATATAGAGGCCATGACTTATTAGGAGGTCTTCCATTTTCTTGAGGCATTTTTGTATAGCACTGGATAAATGTTGTGTTATGATAGATGGGAGGGAAAACTTCCCATATTCTTTAGATTTTTTTTTTATTTTTTTTTAGAGGTTTCCAGAGACGAGACCTAGTTTTTTCCATTGGCATCCTATGACAATGAATGAGGTGTGAATGAACATGTGGGGAGATATGATTCCCAAGAGGGGCATGGCCTATTTTCCAGCTAGGATTTCCAAGGAGGCACTTCAGCTATTATCTAGTGAGGAAGATCATGTGTTCATGATGGTGTCATCCCCATACGTGGGGATGGATTGGCAAGGATTTCTGAACATCCTCTTCACAATGGATGAGCCACTGGATGATCAGGGTAATATTTAAATTAATCTTGTACTTTCATTTTATTGTCTTACTTAATTCGAATACAAAATTTTCTAGCATGTGCTTTAACGTATTTTATTAAATTGTTTAATGAAATTGTCGACTAATTATTAACTTGTGTTATATTTTGCAGATGTTGGCACATTTGTTGAAGACATGCCTCCTCCCCTGCCACCGATGCAGATGAGGACATGGATGAGGTTGTGGCAGGTCAAGGTTCTCAGATGCATATACCACCTGACATGCGACGTAGGCCCGATCTAATATATAGGATGGAGGTGTGTGACAGACTGAGTGCAATTTTGGTTGGTGCAGGAGTCAGCCCTATCCAGATGTGAGAGACCAGGGTTGACCCTGATCTCTTGCAACTCTGGACGGACTTGTCACACGATATGGCGTATGTTATGTGTCATATCGTTAGAGCTGTCAGGTTACTAGTAGGTATGAGGGATGACAGATCCTCTATTACGGATGATGATGAGGGTGGTGATGATGATCATCAGGGTGGTGATGGTTCTTCTGCTTCAGTACCTCCTCCTCCTCCTCGAGCTGGTGATGTTGATCAGGGTGGTGATCATGGCGCTTCTGCTTCAACACCTCCTCCTTCTCCTCTGGGTGGTGATGTTGATCAAGGTGCAGGTGATGTTGATCAGGGTGGTGATGGCACTTCTGTTTCAATACCTCCTCCTCCTCCTCCTCCTCCTTCACCTTGTCCGAATGAGCAAGGCACATCAACTATTCCTCCATAGCATGCTTCTCATGAGAGACTACGACTAGATATGTAGTTATAGCAGTTGTTTGTGTTGTTGACCAGATATGTACATTGAAACAGTTATTTTACTTGTTCATATATATATAAATCATTTTTTTTGTTCATGTTGATGTACTTAATTTATATGTTTATGTTGATGTTAGGTCATGTTATATAATTTTCTCCATAACGTAAAGTACTCTTAATTTTTGAATATATCTAAAATAAAGTACTCATGTCTAAAAGAAGTGAAAATAGCAGTGAAGTTGCTTATACCTGTCTTTTAGAAATGTTTTGATGTATTAACTGTATATAGTACAAATAATAGATTAAAATAGGTTAGATTACAACAGTTCTAATTAAGTTATTATGTTGTCATTTTTATATTTGAACATGATGAAAATGAAAATACCAAGTTTATCATGTTTTTATAATTAAGAGGTCTTGAAAAGTAAATAAGTTATAAAAATGCGTAAATATATGTCTTATGTATCACAATTTTACAAACTAGTTTAATTGAAAGTAAGATGTGAGAATTGGTCCCCATTTCGAGAATATTTCTTTTGTTCATAATAAATAATGAATAATTAAAAATAGTTATGATACGCTCAATTAGCATTTATAAAATCTTTGTGATATTTTAACTTCCTCTTAATTGTAATTTGATCATATTTTTTTATATTCCCATAATTAATACAAGTCCCAAAATCTCTAATTCAACATTTGTTTACTATACTATACGGATGCATGAATGTCAAACTTAACCAAGAAAAGTAAATAAGTTATAAAAATAAGTAAATATATGTCTTATGTTATTAATTAAAGTTTGGGCAAGTTAAAAGTAAATTATATTAATCATCAACCTTACTTTGTATCACAATTTTACAAACTAGTTTACTTGAAAGTACGATGTGAGAATTGGTCCTCATTTAGAGAATATTGTTTTTGTTCATAAGTTCATAATGAATAATTAAAATAGTTATGATAATCTCAATTAGAATTTATAAAATCTTTGTGATATTTTAACTCCCTCTTAATTGTAATTTGGTCATATTTTTTTATATTCTCATAATTAATACAAGTCCCAAAATCTCTAATTCAACATTTTTTTACTATACTATAAGGATGCATGAATGTCAAACTTAGCCAAGAAACATGTACAAAAACATAAAAATATTTAAATATTAAATATTTTATTTTGTATGAATTATTCCCTCCGGATGGGGTGACACGTCGACTATCTAAGACACCTGGAGCGGAGCCAGGCCTAGCCTTAAATGAGGCAAGACGACCCCCATCCCCTCAACATTAAGGATGGGAACTAGCCCCAACTACCATTCTCATGAAAGGGGACTTATCCCTCACATGAACAGTCTGGAGTTGTAGTCAATTAAGAAGGAGTAGTTAATGGAGGAGGTCGTCCCGTCGCCCCATCTGTTTATGACTAGTCCGCGCCATGGATTCATCTAGTTTGACTTTTCCCTGCACCAGTTCTACAATGGTGCACTCTGGTGCAGCCACCAGTCCACCCTCTGCATGATATCTATCTGAATTTCCATTTCAATGTCACGCGAACGAGGGAAACCACGTCGTGGCTCAACCTAGTATACCCTCGCTACTCGACGACAAATATTGCAAAGGATGGAATAAGCGTTATCTATGGCTCGGACTCAACTCACGTGCAGAAGAAATGTGGCCATATAGCCTCCCATGGAATATGTGGAAGAGGTCTTCTCAGAGGAGCCAATTCAGGCTCCCCCAGAGCATCTCCTCTTCATTGTTCCTGATAACTAGCAGCCACCAAGCAAATTTTGGGAGGAATCCTTCATGGCCGCTACTAAGGAACATAAATCTCACGACACGGGGAATGCGTAATGAAAATATTTTCCCACCTGCTACATAGAGGAGGAGATTCCAGAAGAGATGGTTTCTCAGGAGGTCGTACTCGCAGCTGGACACACCTCAGACAAAAGCATGGAGAGCGACCATATTGAGGAAACATGTATGGAGTAATAAAGGGAGGCAACACCAAGAGAGGTTGAGGAGAACAGATCAGGAGGCACAACTAGGGAGGGTGGCATGGTCCTCACGCCACCTCCTATCTCGTTCATGCAGGAACAGGGGTGTGTCCCGCCACCTTTTTTCCACACGGAGCACCTTGAATTTTTTTTGATTTGCGGGGCCAGATGGCGGACCAAGTCCACCGTGGAACCCTCATGAGCCAGCATTTGGATATGCTCTACGATGCCTTTTCCAACACGCAAGCAGGGCAAAGATGCCCAACTTGCGCGCAGACTTTTGTGATGCCAACTCGGGAAGGATCTCAGGATAATGACGTCGACATGGCCACCTCTGAGGCCATCGGGTAATTTCAATGGTTGTGATTCTGGTTTCAGTCTTGTTGCTTAGGGTTATGTTTATGCTTCTAGTTGTATTTTGTAAAACTATAGTCACAGTTCAGACCATGGAACGCCATCAGTACTGGTTTCCTACGGGCAAGACAGATGGCGAACCACCTATTTTGGACAAGGAGAACAATGGTTGCAACCAGTTGTTACGATTTCCACTAAATCGGCGGAACAACTGACAACCTATGCATAGCTGTATTTTTTGCCACTTAATATAGCAGGAACCACCTCCTTTTTACTTAAAAAAAAATTGTATGAATTATTCCCTTTAAATAATTTTCTTAAGTGGGTTAATTACATGTATTTAAGTTTTATGTCATTTTTTGATATCCCATGTTACATGTTACATGTTGTTAATTATTTTTGAAATCGATATTAAGAGTCGAATTAGCTATTAGGAGCAGTACAATTTATATCCAATTAGATATTAAAAATCGTTATGATCTACATGTTTAATTCAATTTTTAACCATGTATTATTATTATTATATATTATATGTAATATAAAATTAATATATAACTTAATATATTATATTTTATTATGTTATAATTAATATATAATATAATATATTATATTTATTATATTATTTATATTATATTATATTATTATATTTATAATATAAAATTAATATATAACATAATATATTATATTTATTATATTACAGAATATATTATGTATTTGATATTTACAATACAATAATATATTGTTTTTTGAAGTAAAATTTAAAATTAAAATACTAAAAGTTCAAATATCATCTAGATTTACAATGGAAAAATATTTATACCATTTACACATAACATTTAATTATATCATCCAATAAAAAAATTAACAATATTTCATATCAAATATTAAATACTAAAAACATTATAAATTTTAAAGTCAAATTATTAAATCCACTATAGATTTGAAAACATAAAAGTAAGTAATTAAAGAATAAAACATGTATAATATATCACTCTCCATTGTCATCGCCCTGATTATCTTCCTCACTTGGCATGATAACACTATTGTTCTCAAAAATATGTTTTAATTTAGGGTCATGTCTTAATACAAACCACCAATCCCTATCCAACACATCTGGGTTAAAAAACACTCGGTTGAAGTGTTTTGGGAAAACATAAGGCTCGTTATCTTCATCCCGCATATTTTTAGAGTTTATACATATCATCCCACTATCATGATCTTCCTTTACATTATTCCAATCAAAGGTGTCCCACTACTTGCACCTAAAAATAATACATTGGAAAGAAGAGAAGTGTTGGATCATGTTGTCATTGATGCCAATGGTTTGATTGATTGATGTCAAAGGATTTATTTATTGATGATTGATGTAAAATGTAATATGTATTGTCCTTGATGAGAATGGATAGATGTCAAGCATATGATTTCATGCATAGATGAAGATGGATTAATAAGTTGTCATTGATACATGATGCAAATATGAAGATGAATTGATGTGATTTCTTTGATATATGAAGCATAGTTAGATTGATCATTATAGTACTATCATGGTTGATAAGGTGCACAAATGGATGAACTCCAAAGTGATCCCTTATGGTGAAATCCCTCACAGGAAGACGCTTTACGATTGATTTATCCTAGAAGAATGGTTGGATAACCCATGTTTGATTGTCGAATAATGAGATGAATATCAATGGAGTTATTGGTGAAACTATCCTAGATGGATAGTGTTTGTCATGCCATTTCTAGTGGTATGTGGAATGTCACATAAATCCTCATGGTTTGAGAGTTATGGCCTTACAAAGTTGGAGGACCCTCATATGAAGGCTTGAAGCCCCAAAAGGTCAAAGAAGTCAAAGTGCTTGAAAAGAAGAAATCATTATTTAAATGATAAAGTAAAGTGACAAAGTCAAGAAGGATTATTTAAATAATAAATAAAAGTGACAAAGTCAAGGAGGATTATTTAAATAATAAAGTAAGGTGACAAAGTCAAGGAGGAATATTTAAATCAGAGAACTTTCTATTTATGGAAAGTGGTTAACCCTAAAAAGAGGAAAATAGGTTAAGTGACCTAGAAATGGGTTAAGTGACCTAGAAGATGAAGAGTATAAATAAGAGGCTAGGGTCTTTTGTGAAAGTGCATCTCTTGTGTATCTCTTGAGCATGTATTGAAGATCTATTCTGAGAGAGAGAGAAAGTATGGAGGATCTCATGGACGCATCAAAGTTTCGGCAAGTCTGAGGTCTTGAYGGTGAAATTTTCGAAAGTTTAGAAACCCTATTTTYTGAGGTGTATGCATGTTGTCTGTGTATAGGGTACGTASAATACACGGGATGACAATGTATTAGGGTGCATACGTATGTGGGATAACARTGTTTCAGGGTGAGTACATGTTGGTAAAGCCATGGAAACTTGAGAAGATGAAGATGCAGAGATTCCAAATTATGAGATTAAGCTCCTAGGATGGTCTACAATGCTTAGATACATAAGATCTATCCATTGGTTCAAAYGGTATGGTTACATGGTTGTCTTGATGGATACTCTTTCTTATTGTTTGGTGAATGCTTAAGGAATTCTTGGTATGGTTGTTATGATGTGGTTTGAGTTGGTTGATGGAGTGAGAATCACTCTTATGATTCAGTATTGATATGATGGCTATAGTATACTGGTTTTTTACACATGTTTGAGTAGCATTCATATTATATAGTTGAGAAGCATGAGTAGGCTATTGGAGAGATTGGATGTGTTGTGACTGGTTGTGGGTCAGAGTGGACAGTGAGAGACAGAAGAGAATGTGATTGTAGGTTGCAGAGGATCTGAGTATGTGATGAAAAGGATAAACCCTAATAAATCAAAAGGTATACACAGGTTGTAGTATATAATGTCCGCGTACATACGCAGGCTGTACTATTGGTAGGGCGTGTACATATGCATGCTACGCTACCAAAAAGTCACATACCTGTGACAGATTAATATCTGTTGAGGATTGTTGCTTCATCTCATATGGTGTTGAGGGTGTAAGCTAAGTCTTGCATTATAGAGTTGGTGCTCTTGTAGAGTTGTACTCTATTTAGTTGTTGCTGAAAAACCCCAAGGATTGTAGTTCGTAATAAAAGGAAAATTGTACATACATCTTGTGTTCTTTGTGTTCCTTGTGGTGATGATTTGTTGATGATATATTGTTGATATACGTTGTTGATATGTGTTCACATTTAACTGGTTATAAATTACAACAATGAGTAATGATTTAATGGTGATTGCTTACTAATGATTTTTGCGAAGGGATAGTTTTGGGGAAAATATCCCTACACTGTTCACCCCCCCCCCCCNCTCTCAATGTAGTCGGTGTGTCCAACAATTGGTATCAGAGCGGGCCTACACTATAAGCCTTAACAAGCTTGGAGGAGATCCATAGAAACACAAATGGATGATGAAGTTCCAATCCTTTATGGGGAAAACTATTCTCCTTGGATAATAGAAATGAAAGTGCCTTTGAAAGAGATGGGAGCGGGTATTTGGAAGGCAACCATCGGTGGATCAGTTTCCTTGAAGAACAAGTCAAAGTTTTCAGCTCAAAGGGAAGGAAAGAAGAATGATGCATTAGCTCTCAACACCGTTATCAGTGGACTCTCAAGTCCTATCAAAGAGAGCATGGGACAATGCACTACTGCCAAGGATATATGGCTAAAGATAGAGGAGACATACCAAAGAAAGAATAAAGATATTGAAGACAACTCCATCAAGACAAATGAAGGTAAAAAATCTCCAAAAACTCTTGGTTGCATTATTTCTAAATATGATGATGTTGGCAAAAAGGAAGATCTTGAAGACATTTCAAATGAAGGAAAAGAATCATGTGATGATGTTGACAAAAGGGAAGATCTTGAAGACATTTCAAATGAAGGAAAAGAACCATGTGATGTTGTTGACAAAATGGAATACCTTGAAGACATTTAAAATTAAGGTAAAGAATCTCCACAAACCCTTGATTGCAATAACTAAAAATGTGATGATGTTGAATGTTTCTCTACAGGTGAAGAAAAAAATCTAGAAATAGTTTGTATAGAGTCAATTGATTATTATCCCATGGAAGAAGTAGAAGAAAAACTATTGAGTTGAAAGAGAAAGTTGAAAGAGGTCCATATGAATATAGTAATGATCATTATTATATAGACTATAGCTATCTTTCGGATAACACTAAGAATTTTCTTAAGAAGAATCAAAGGTACACCTTTAAGTTAAAGGAAATGCTTAAAGAACAAGAAGAGAGTAATAAGACTCAATTAGAAGAAAAGGAAGAAGAGATCATAAGACTAAAGAATTAAAAAGAAGATAAGAAGGTAGATGATGAGATTAACAAAAGTCTTGAAACTATTGTCCATCTCAAGACCCAAATTGAAGAAGCCAAAAGGGTAGAGGAACTATTGAAGAATCAAATAAATGAAAAGGAAGAGTCATGTCATAAGCTAGATGTTGAAGTTGTTGATCTTAGAAAGAAAGTAGAGAAGTCAAATAAATTCTTTAATAGCTCACAAATCTTGAATGAGATCTTGGAAAGTCAAAGATCACCATATGATAAATCAGGTCTTGGATATAAGGGAGAAGCTACACATGTTGAAGCAAGCACCTCAAAGAAGCATGAGATAAGTCCCTCAAAGGATGAAAAAAATGTTTCCACACAAGGCAAGGAAAGTTTCAAAAGAATAAAGAAAGGATAACTTCAAGAAGCCATATTTACACCTCAAAGAAAATGGACACCAAAGCAAAGGTATGAAAGTGTTTTTCATGGTCAATGTTATTCATGTAATGAATATGGTCACAAAGCTTTGGAATGTAGATCTTATGCAAGGAGAGATAATGGAATATTTCATAACACCATAAGTGTTGGAGATGTGATCAAGTAGGACACATTGATGTTCACTGTCACAACATGAGATGCTACAGTTGTAGTGGATTTGGCCACAAATCCCAGGATTGCTAGAACACAAGAAAAAAATTCATGATGAGGACTTCGCATAGCATGACTAGAAGAAGAAATGAATTAAGGAAGGGAGACATATTTGAAAACATGGAAGCTCAAAGCTCAAGTTCTGAGAAGTAGGGACACCTTCAGAAGTGGGTGAACACTGAGCAACCAGAGCAGAATGGAAGCCTTAAGGGAAACTCAAGTTTGTCATCTACTGAAGAGTATGTGGGTGACTGTGGTATCAGTCCCATACATATTCATGCTGACCTTGAATAGGTTGCGTACATATGCGATCTGTTGTGCAACAGGTCACATATATGTGGTCAAGCCTTGGGGAAAAGGCTATGCACAGGGGTTGCAACTTGATGTGATGGTATAACTATGTAATGCATGGTCTGACATAGTTTATTGCAGAATTTTACATTGGTTGCTTCAAGTTCTCATGATTACATATTGGATTATGTAAAGTGATGATATCAAATGAAAGGCTATCTTGGATGCATGGCACTAACTCCTGAGTATGGATTGAGGCATTTTCTGTTGAAGAACAATGCTAGTTATGATAGTGAAGTTATGACACCTTGGTTATGTGATATATCTTGATGATTCTAGCTAGATATATCATTGATCTATTGAATCACAATACTAGTACATGTATTGTTGGATGCTTAGTATTTGTTGTAGTGAATGGAGAATTGAGGCTGATCTGTTGGGGTACATAGATAGTACATATTTGAGTTTCATCAATATATATTGTGATGTATTATTGAAATCTTACTTGTTGGATATCTTGGTTCATGCATTTGGCATATGGATATGCTACATATTGGGACATTTAGTTGGTGAGTTGATGAGTTGATCATGTTGCACATCATTGATGAGTCATATCTTGATCTATGGTTGATGCATGATTGGTACATTGCTAGAGGCACCTACTAGAAGTTGATGGGCACATGTTTTATAGAAGATTTGGCATACATGTATGAGGATTCATCATGTTGTGGTATTGGTGCATGGTTGGCATACTTTCTTGGTACAAGTAGTGATATATGTTTGGATGATGAGTACTTGGCTGAAAGTACATCATTTCTTGATTAGCATATATTTTGGTACATGAGACATTCGATGATTATGGCACTTGGTTCATGGTAGAGACATCTCGTGAGTGATATGACACATTATTTGGCATATCGGTAGATGCACATGGTTGGGATATTGGTAAATTCACATGTTTGCATAATGATAGAGGCAAATGGTTGATACATTAAATGGATAATATCTTTTGGCACATTGTATGATGTTGATGTACATGGGTGTTGTGCATGATGAGCACACATTTTGGTACATGATGTACTTGGTTGATATTTCTCTCATGATTCTCTATTTCATTGTTGATATATCTTTTGCTTCATGATGTTTGGTATGACATGCGTTTGATGCATAAATAGGTCCAACGATCAACATGTGGTAGCATGTTGTTCATCTTACAAAGAAGACATGGGGAGACATACCCATAGGGGGGTTCATTCTTCTTCCCATTATTCTAGGAGGAGATATTTATCAGAAGCACACTAGGAAAGAGCCCTATATTTGAAGAAAGAGCATAGAGGCATAATTCTAGGGGGAGAGATGGTCACAGGGGAAGTATGAGAAATGCATATTTAGCATTACATCATAGTGATATCCCTTGTTCAAAAGGGGAGAGATTATTCAGAGGAAGATCAAAGGAATTCAGATAAGGGAAGCAACCCCAAGGAGAGTTCAAGCAGGGGGAGCAGCCCCAAGGGGAGAATGACCCTTTTCCATTGATGTCAAAGGGGGAGAGATAATCACATTGATGTGATTGATGTTTATTGATGGGGATAAATAGTCACATTGATATGTTTGATGACTATTGATGCAGAGAATTCCTTGTCTACATGTTGACATCAAGGATTGGTGTTGAAATCAATGCCAAAGGGGGATATTGTTGGATCATGTTGTCACTGATGCCAATGGTTTGATTGATTGATGTCAAGTGATTGATTGATGTCAAAGTATTGATTGATTTATTATTGATGTCAAATGTAATATGTATTGTCCTTGATGAGAATGGATATATGTCAAGCATATGATGTCATGCATAGATGAAGATGGATTAATAATTTTTCATTGATACATGATGCAAATATGAAGATGAATCAATGTGATTTCTTTGATATATGAAGCATAGTTAGATTGATCATTATAGTCTTATCATGATTGATAAGGTGCACAAATGGATGAACTCCAAAGTGATTCCCTTATGGTGAAATCCCTCACGGGAAGACACTTTACGGTTGAGTTAYCCTAGAAGAATGGTTGGATAACCCATGTTTGATTGTGGAATAATGAGAAGAAGATCAATGAATTTGTTGGCAGAACTATCCTAGATGGATAGTGCTTGTCATTCCATTTCCGGTGGTATGTGGAATGTCACATAACTCCTTATGGTTTGAGAGTTATGGACTTACAAAGTTGGAGGACCCTCATATGAAGGCTTGAATGCCCAAAATGTCAAAGAAGTCAAAGTGCTTGAAAAGAAGAAATCATTATTTAAATGATAAAGTAAAGTGACAAAGTCAAGAAGGATTATTTAAATAATAAACAAAAGTGACAAAGTCAATGAGGATTATTTAAATAATAAAGTAAGGTGACAAATTCAAGCAAGAATATTTAAATTGGAGAAATTTTTATTTATGGAAAGTGGTTAGCCCTAAAAAGAGGAAAATAGGTTAAGTGACCTAGAAATGGGTTAAGTGACCTAGAAGATGAAGAGTATAATTAAGATGCTAGGGTCTCTTGTGAAAGTGAATCTCTTGTGTATCTCTTGAGCATGTATTGAAGATCTACTCTGAGAGAGAGAGACTATGGAGGATCTCATGGACACATCAAAGTTTCGGCAAGTCTGAAATCTTGACGGTGAAATTTTTGGAAGTTCAAAAATCCTATTCTCTAAGGTGTACATGGGTTGTCTGTGTATAGGGTGCGTACAATACATGAGTTGATAGTGTATTAGGGTGCGTACGTACACAGGATGGCAGTGTATTAGGGTGAGTACATGTTGGTAAATCCATGGAAACTTGAGAATATGAAGATGCAGAGATTCCAGATTATGAGATTAAGCTCCCAGGATGGACTATAGTGCTCAGATACATAAGATCTATCCATTGGTTCAAAAGGTATGGTTACATGGTTGTCTTGATGGATACTCTTTCTTATTGTTTGGTGAATTCTTAAGGCATTCTTGGTATGGTTGTTATGATGTGGTTTGAGTTGGTTGATGGAGTGAGAAATACTCTTATGATTCAGTATTGATATGACGACTATAGTATACTAGTTGTTTACACATGTTTGAGTAGCATTCATATTATATGATTGAGAAGCATGAGTAGGATATTGGAGAGATTGGATGTGTTGTGACTGCCTATGGGTCAAATTGGATAGTGAGAGTGTTAAGACCTAATATTGGCTCATTACCCCTTAATTGGGGCATATTATATTAGTAATGTTATTTTATTTATGTCAGCTTTAGGCCATTAGTTGTAATTATAACTCCTAGTCTCCTGTATATACCAAGGAGACATTTTCATTTTGAATCATCTTGTACTTGAACATTTAAGTGGGGTAAAAGGAGGTTTCTACCTCGAAGAGGCTTATTATCTGAAATTCTCTCTTTTCCAAGGTGTTGAGTACTTTTTATGAGGTTTTTCTATGCTATATTGATATTTGGTTATTAACATATGGTATTAGAGCTCAAGGTCTTGGGGTTTCACTGCTACATCTGAGACACGTTCGCATTTTCTCTATAACTATTTTTCTACAACGTTTCAGAAGGAATGGATTGGATGATATTTAGTAGATGAATCAAGGTACGTTGGGTTAAAAATTCATCTCCTGAGGCCTTATACTTTCATATATAAAACCTGTACAAGATAGGGTTCTGGAATCATCCTAAACTGAGTCATTGCGGAATTTTCGTTATAAAAAAATTTCTATAATGTTTCAGACCCTGAAATCTAGAGGATATTTACAAAACTTAGTAAGGTATCTATGGTAAAAATTTCAGCTTCTGGGTCATCGTAAATTTGTAGATACACCCTATGTAAGATAGGGTATCTGACTAGTCCTATTGACTAGTCTCAAGAAGGTGTTCCAGGTAAAACAATCATAACTTATTCATAGAGTATACAAATTGAGTGGGACTAGTTTCATTGGATCATGGATAGTCTGTAGTATTTCTAGTGCGAGTTTCAGAATTTTATATCGATTATTTTGTGCGGGGAACACTATACAAGTGAGATCTCCTGGAAAGGACAAAAATCAGCAAGTTGTGGGGAAGTTACCGTAAATTCCACTTGGCACATCCAATTTTGATCAGACCTGTGACATTGGAGAGAAGAAATATCAGATAACTACATAAAATAAAGTTTCATACCCATAAGGGCCGAAACTTGGGATATACAACAGAAGAAATATTGTCTAGCAGAACCATCTCAAAATCAAGGTTCAAAAGTGACACTTGGCCAGCATGCCACCAAAAAAGGGAACTTCTACACCAAATAAGCCTCTAGAAAATCCTACATGGACTCTTGATGAAGGTTAAGAAATGTGTAGGGACATAAATGAACTACAAAATAAGATGGATTCAATGGAAGCTAAGTTGGATACTAAGATGGATTCAATGGAAGCTAAGTTGGATACTAAGATGGAT
>ML798921.1:162889-181491 GCA_009831015.1 Picea engelmannii | reverse complement strand
AGTTTTCTAAGGTATGTTATTTACAGGTCATCTCACCATTTTCGCAATAAAACATTTTCTATAATGATTCAGACCGTGATATTGATATTCCATTGAGGAAACATATCCATGTATCTTTGGTAAAAAAATTCAGCTTTTGGGTCGTTGTAGTTTTGGAGATACACTCCGTGGAAAGTAGGGTTTGTGGCTAGTCCTGAAACTAGTCTAAAACAAGTGTTTTTGGTAAAAACGTCATAACTTCTTCTTAACAGATCCAAATTCAGTGAAAAAAATTGTGTTGGTTATATTACAATATTTAGTATGTTGTGTAACCATTTTATATCAATTCAACTAATATTCTGTGTAGGGAACGCTCTACAAGGTCGCTCTCTAGAATAATCCAGAATTCAGTAAGGTGTGACATTTTTGTTATAAATCATTTTCTGAGAGCTTACAAGTAGTGAAACCTAGAGGAATTGCATAAAAAACATTGAATAACATTGTGTATCAGTTTCATATATTTATTCATTACAAGTACAAAGTTATGATTATTTCAAGTTAGGGTTGTTGACTAATCCAAAACTAGTCATGGTTGAGACAAGCAGTTGATGAGTTGGCACATACATGAGGTGTATAGTTGATGGTACATATTGATGAGTCATTGTTGATGAATATTTTACACATGATTGGTGTATACTTCGTACATGGTTGGATGCACTTGTTTATGGCACAGGTTGATTACAGGTTGTTTGGCACAGGTTGGTGCATGGTTGATGCACTTGTTTATGGTACAGATTGATATATGTTGAGGATTGTTGCCTCATCTCAATTGATGTTGAGGATGTAAGATGAGTATTGAATTATAGAGATGGTTTTCTAGTATATTTGTACTCTATTTAGTTGTTTCTGAAAAACCCCAAGGATTGTAGTCTGTAATAAAAAGAAAATTGTACATACATCTTGTGTTCTTTGTATTCCTTGTAGTGATGACTTGTTGATGATATATTGTTGATATATGTTGCTGATATATTGTTGATATATGTTGCTGATATATGTTCAAATATAACTGGTTATAAATGACAGCAATGGGTAATGAGTAAATGTTGAATGCTAACTAATGAGTTTTGTGTAAGAAGGAAGTTTTGGGGAAAAAAGCCCCACACTCATTCACCCCCCCTCTAAGTGTGGTAGGTGTGTCCAACAAGTGGAACTAGATTTCAGGATTTCAAAAATGGTATCACTAATATGAGCATCATTCAATGGTTCATCGTTCTGTAATGCGTCTAACAACATTGTCTCCATGGTAGTCATATCCCATAAGTAATCATCCATACCAACCTCTTTTTTATTGTCTCCATTGCCAACTTCTGAAGAACTACTATTGTTGTATTCATTCCTAATTGGTGAATCTAGACGTAGTGGGAATTGAATAGTTGGTTGATTCAACCATTATTGGTACACCTCCTCTCTGAGTTGTGCTCTCATTGAAACCTTCTCTCGGGTTGACATTGTTGTGGGGTGCAATGGAAGATGGCAGGTAGGTCTCTCATCATAAGAAGAATCGTAATTTCAAAAATATTTAACATTAGTACATCGATGATATTAGTAAGCATAACGCAATAATTTGTTTTTTCAAATTACATTATACCAAACAATTATTACCATCATCGACCTAGGATTGTGGATGGAAGATGGAATGTCACAATTGGTAGGGTAAAGTGGTTGTCCATTTTCATCTACCAACTTCTTGTGGTATGTTGCTCATGATAAGACCTTCCGATGTTTTTGAACTAGTACTAGAATATTTTCTGCATCTGAACTCGATTCTGAATCAGGATCCTACAAATTTGGATACATTTTTATTCAGATTGACATGGATAAAAAAAAATTCAATGAGACAATTGAAACATAAATAAAATAATTTAAACTTAGTGGATATGGAAAGGGAGAACTCCGCGATGGACTTTAACCAATATGGAATGGGATGGAATTTAAAGAATTGGCCATTTGATCATATAATAAGGTTTTCTCCCTCCATTTCAGCAAAATTAGCAATAAATTTTTCTGTACATATCTAAAATAAATTTTGAGGACCATACCACAATCTGAGTTTGAATATAGTTTTGAAACCATTTTTTAAGAATAAGACGACATAAAACATAAAATGTATACCGAAGTATTGTAAGTCATGTGAATTCATCCTAAAAGATAATTTGAGATGAATATACTATTTTATGTGCAAATATAATTTCAAATAACTTTAAAAGCATCTTGGTGCACTTGTAAACCAAAAACCCACTAGTGCGCATATTAATAATAAGCATCGGTGCATTGAAAAATTAACCACACCATGTTTCGATATTTTGTTAATAAAAAAAATTATATGTTATCGGTGAGTCAATTAATATGGATGCACTAGTGTGTAACGTAATATGGACACACCATTGCATCTTACATAAATTCACCATCGTGCCAAAAAAGTTTCAAAAAAAAAAAAAACCATTATTTTTATTAAACAATTAAAAAAGAGCGGCAATTGAATTTCATAAAGTCATTTAAATACTAAAAATATATTCACTATTTCATTATTTTGTAAAATTTTGCAGGGGAGAGACTTGCAAGAGAGACATACAAAGGAACACTATGAAGGATCTGAATAGTTTGGAATCACAATATTATTCAGAATATGAAATTTGAAGGGTATGGTGATTCACTCTAAACCATTTTCTTAAAGTTTTTTTAATATTAAGAAGGCATTCAATATTTTCATTATTTTGTCAAAATTTACAAGAGACATATTTGGAAGAGAGACATATCGGGGAGTACTATTGAGCATAAGAATACTTTGGAACAGTAGAGACATTCATAAAATATGGATTTGAAAGGTATGGTGATTCACTCAAAACCCTACATAGTAAAGATTTTAAATTTTACTATTGATTTTGATAATAAATGTTTTTACAAATTTCATCCATTTTTGGATTTTAATTAAAATTCAAAAAAAAATCCATACTTACCTTAAATCCTTGTTTTTTTTCTTACGTGAATGAAAAATTTCACCCTAGGGTTTAACTCTCTCTATCACTTCAGAATTAGGGTTTTTTGTTTTAGGCATTTTAGATCTAATGGGTTTGTTTTTATATATAAGTGTTTGGAAAATGATGCAAAGGGACCACTTATTACATTGGATCTCAAATGCAGTCGGCCCTATGACTTTTTTTTTAAACAGTTTTTTATTTAACATTTTTTTTAAACGTTTTCCGATTTTCAGTGCACCCTTTCGACAGAAACGCACCAGTGCGTTTATTTCTGAGAAATAATAAAGCCATATTTTTTTTTTTAAATATGGTGCATAAAAAAAAAATCACCTATGTTTTCTCATCTAAACAACACAGAAAATACTGTCGCATAATTTTTTTTAAATTTTTCTTCTCATCGGTGTGTAATTTTTCTATTGTTTTTTCTTTTATGAATGTTTAATTTTTTTGCTAGGTTTATGTTTTCTATTGTAGTCGCTGTGATTTATTCTATATACATCACACTGTTGTAATTCACGATTTAGAAGAAAAAAAAACTATTTGGTGTGTTTTTTTGTATGGAATGCACCGATGTGTTTTATGTAATAAACGCATTAGTGCTTTATATTTAAAAAACACACCAGTTACAACGATTTTGTTTTCACTGAAAATTATGTGATTTATTTATAAAATATATTTAATTATTTTTGTATTGAATGGTATAGGTTGTATATTGATAAAAATATGAGTGAGAAGAGTTCAAATAAGAAAAGTTTCAGTCGACACAATGATGACACATCCGGAAAAAGAGAAAAAATAAAAAGGAAGGTTCTCTGTAAATTCTATACAAAATTAATATGGCTGAACTATATGTAAGTTTAACTAATATGTATTGGTTAGTGTGTGTCATGCAAGGCCACAAAATGAGGAAGCTCGATAAGTTTATTTATGATCTAAGTGCAGAAGAGCATAAAATCTTGATGGAAAATTTACATATGTTGGATTACTGAGAGGGGGGTTGAATCAGTAATGAGCAATTATACCAATTATTAATCCTTTAAACCACAAAGTATATTATTTTTCTTATTAAACCATTTTCATATGTTCATCATCAATATTTTATTGTATCATAAGAATTAACATTCATCAGTGCATAATAAACAATAAAAAACACATCCACACAATGCACAGTACACCAATATTTACGTGGAAACCCAATGCGGGAGAAAACCACATAATGTTTTTCTTATATGTCAAGAATTACATTCTAAGAAGAACCAACTTCCAATTCTCCATCTACAACTAGGAGGAGGCTCTGACCCCCTAGTTTCTCAGGCTACAACCTGAGGGAATCTCCAATTCCCCAATTCTTTGGCTACAACCAGAAGGAGGCTACAACTCCCTATGTTCTCCGACTACAACCGGAAGGAGGCTACAACCACATATCCTTTCCATTTCCAACCACCCTAAAATATGAGTAGAATTATGGAACCATTGTCACACTATCACTGTGAGATATACATATGTAAACATGTACCAATCAACCTGTACCAAACAACCTATAATCAACATGTACCAATAACCTGTAAACAACTTGTGCGAATAGCATGTGCCAACATGTACCATGCATCAACCTGTACCTCAACCTGTACCATAAACAAGTGCATCAACCATGCACCAAACCTGTACAAATAATTTGTCACAACAACTTGTGAAAACAACCTATCACAACAACTTGTCTCATCAATCTTATCAACCAAATCAAATCTACTCACCAAGTTCAATCACCAAGACAACTCTCAACCATATGCACAATATCAACAAGATATGCATCAACCAAGAATATCACAATGACTCATAATCATCACCAAGATCAATATGTGTTTCTAATAATATACCAAGACAAGTATGTTATATCATCCGTAAACCATGTGTCAACAATACTACTAACAAGTTCCTCCAACCATGTACCGAGTATGTACCAATCATGCATCAACTACACATCAACTATGACTCATCAAGATGTACCAAAATCATCAACTATATACCTCATGTATGTGCCAACTCATCAACTACTTGTCTCAACCATGTACCCATCGTGTACCTCAACCATATACCAAATACATATACCGATATAAACATCAAAATTTCTCTAGCAACACATCACACTATCCATAACCAAATAACATAAACCTTTACGTCGAACCATGCGCCATAACCTCACTTTTAAGTAGACTCAAGGATGTATCATTCATAAGCCATCCATATACCAATACCACTAACAAGTGTCTCTCACAATGCACCACAAGATATGTCAATAAATCAAACTAAGTGCACTAACGATACACTTCAATAGATTTGCCTCAAAACCATTCTACAACAAGCCCTAAACTTCCAAGAGGGCATCCAACAAATTACAAGGAAAACTCTCAACCAGATTCATAAATTCAACACTGCACATATGAAAACCATATCTTTTTTCTTCTTGTAGCATTTTGTTGTCGTGGTTTTGTTACCACGAATCTGTTGTCGTGATTTTTCTGCCGCACTTTTTCTACCACACTTTTTCTACTGCAATTTTCTTGCTGCACATTTTCTACCGCACTTTTGCTGCTGCAGTTTTCCTGACGCGTTTTTTCTGTCGCACTTTTCTCTATCAATAATTCATGCCCAAATAACCTTTCACAAAATAGATATTCAATGATATTCAATAGGTGTTAATGGGGGAGCCTTTCTCTCTCATTTATACTTTCATGTAGCTTCCTCAAGGGGTTACCTTCTAACCAACTTAACCCACTTTCCTTATTTTAGGGCTAACCCACTTCTAACTCACTTTGCTACAAATAGTAAATTCTCCACTTCTAGTTGCAACTAAATTATTATTTAATTTATTTATTTTGCAACCACTTTGACTTATCCATAAATAGTAAACTCACCACTTCTTGTTGCAACCACTTTATTATTTAAATAATTTCTCTTTGCAACCACTTTGACTACTTTATTATTTAAATAATTTATCTTTACTCACAACTTCTTGTTGCAATTCATAACTTCTTTTCCCTTAACCAACTTCTTGTTGCAACCACTTTATTATTTAATTTATTTCTTGATGCAACAACTATACCCATGATTAACTCCTAGTTTCACCCACTTGACTAGTCAACTTGTTCTAGGAGTTTCTAGAGTAATTTGACTTATTTGACCTTCTAGGGGCTTCTAGATAACTCATGAGGGTTCTTTTTTATAGAAAGATTTCCCTCACCATTTCTATCTTTCATAGAAGGCCTTTTTCCATTTCCCTATGCAGACTTGTCATCCCTTTTTGATAAATCCAAAACTAAAAATAAATATTTTTCCACATATGTGTGTCCTATCTACTATACATCATGTGTATACGCGGGTTGCTCCACTACAACCTGCGTACATTGGGATTTGTGCCATAAAATACAAAAATGAAGTTGGGTTTCCATGTCACGACACAAGATCTCTGATCCTTGACCTTCCATATATTGGAAACATTTTGACTCGTCCCTTTACTTGCATTTTGAAGGTTATAAGAGCACAATTTCGAGCTATGGAAAAGAGGATAAAGCATTGAAATTTGAGAGAAAAGTTACTTTGGAGAAATTACTTCATATTGAGTCTGGATCCCTTTGTTCCTCAAGTCTGAACACAGTGTTCAACCCCCAAGATCTTTCTCTATTGTTGATAGAACCTCATTGTCTCCCTTCTATGAGCTTGCCTTTGGTGGAAGATTGAAGTGGTGGAGGCCCAGTTGGAAGGAACTTGGTTTCTTGGTTTTGAACCATGCTGACACGGAAGTTTGTAATGTTATCACTTATGTTGATCATTTATTAATAGAAATACTCTTGTCCCGTCCTATAGATATCATGCAAATATATGATTATTATCCATGGGCATGTTTGTAATGTTTATTAATGGATTATGCTATCTAATGTGATAACCTTTTATATTATAACCATATGCTTGCTCTACTTGCTTATTGAGAACTTGTCACAGGTATAAATTTTTGAGTCGAAGTGATGAACGATGGACATCTTCAAACATTGGAATGAGGTAGGCCTCTTTCTTATCTCGCTTGCACATTGGTTTATATAGCATATGTTGGAATTGGGTAGATTTTTGCAGTCATACCTGTCTATTGTGGTTTACTCTGGCCATAGAGATTTTTTCCCTCGTAACAGAATTGGCGACTCCACTAGGGACAGATCTTATTTCTAAGGGTTGAAGTACTTTTTCTCCTTGCATTGCTCTTTTTCCTTTTTGTTTCTTGTAGTATCACTGCTTGACAGATTCTGTTCACTCTAGGTCTGAGTGTTCAGTCTTTTTCCCTTGCTTGGCCTTGTTTTGAAACCTGTACGCGCCTTTTGCCTTGACAATCACGTACACACGCATGTTGTCTCATTGCAATATGCATATACACACACTTTTTACCTGAACAGTCGCGTATACCACTTTTCCTTGCTTGTTTGCTTGGTTTTGTGATTGTTGGGTGGGATTTCATAGATGTTGAGCCTTATTAGGTCTCTCTAGTGCATGTTAAGCTTCTCTGGGTTGACAGGAAACCTGTTTGGAGTTGAATTTTTGGGCGGAGTCTTTCTCATTATTTTTCATTTTTTATTTGTCCTTGAACTCTGGGTTGTTTGCTTGGCTGCTTGGTATTATGCTTGAGTTATTTCGTTTATACACAGTAGAATTTATATATCAGGTTGCTTATCAGTCCATGCATTTTCTTTTTAGTGTATTGAAAATAAAAAAAAATAGGCATTTTACATTGCTTGGCATTTTTGTCTTCTGAATCTTTATCATTAGCTTGGTGCATTTAGTGAAAGATTGCATTTTACTTATGAATTGCAGAGTTGAAATTGAAAATTGCACTGTTTTTATACGCATATCATCCATTGAAAAGTTAAAATTAAAATTTGCATTATATTTATATTTATTTTATTGCAGAGTCATAATATCATGAGTTTCACTTCCATACCCATTTGAGTAATCACGGCCAATAAAATTTACGCTTTAAACTAAAATTGATTAGTCACAATTTTATTTTTAGGGTGCACAAACTAGTTTAGGATTTAGTGCCTTGGAATAGGATTCTGTGAGAAAACTTCTCCAAGGAAATTAAATCAACATATGTGTCTGAGACAGGGAGTTGAGAAGTCCATTGTATAATTGGTAAGATGAGGAGGTTCCTCTCACACAGAAGTTAATCATGAGGTCGCGCAAAGTTAGTTGAAGGGATAACCCCTGGATACTCGCCTAGCGTCAGAGATATTTATGTGGATTTATTCATATTTGGGGATCTTGCTAGTACCTATACCTTTGTGAGAGACAGTGCTTTCAAGGTTTTGATCTTTGTTACCATGCCTATACAGTAATCCAAAGTTACGACTGTTTTCCTGTGCATTGATTATACAATGGTTTATTAGTTTCTTGACTTAGGTATCTCATAGGTTACTTGCAGGGGTTATTTTGCTTGTACCCTTGGTTAGATAGGGGTTGGACAACACACAACCTTTATGGAAGATTACCTCTCCAGGGGGATCTGACCGACTAGTTGTTAAGCCCACGAGGGCCCCTATAACTGATTTTTTTACCTCCAAACTTTAGCGGGGAGTCTCAGGTCCTTCTTGGAAGAGACATACCTTCTTTAGTTAGGGAGGCCACTTAGCCACTTGAGACCATTTGCATGCATATTGGTTGTTTGACTTTTGGTATGCTCTTTGACTACTAGTCAGCGTTAGGATATATATAAATATAAATATATATATATATATATATATATATATATATATATATATATATATATATATATTTGTAGAGTCATAAGTCGTTGTGGAGTCGGACCAGCATCCCCGCCGGTCCCGTCGGTTGTTACAGTTACCACCGGGTTTTGAGTTCTTTCCTTCTAAAAGGCGTAGAGTTATTAGGCGTGGTACACACACATCCACCTTTCAGACTTATGGTTCCACAATGATGACTATTAAATCTAGTCTCCAGAACAATGGGAGTTCTTTGACTCCCATACCCACTATAGTTAATGGCACCCCTTCGACTCCTGCAACCACTACAGTTGCAGTGCCAAAAGAACATACTGGTACTATGGCTCGGCCTGTAGTTAATGCTTCATCTCTTGCCTTGAAACCTTTTGGCAGTCTTGGTCATTCACCAGGTTACAATGTTCAGTCCATCCCTATGGCTTCTAGTCCATTTTCTTATGGTATGCCTAACTTCACTTCGCAATTTTCAAATGCTATCCCAACTATTGTCCCTAACACTAGCATTGGACTTGGGGGAACTACACCTCCTTACACTCCATTTCCGTTTGGTGGTTCTCATATCCCTCAAATGAATCCTAATATAGGAAGTGCCCCTGCTCTCAACCCTAGGTCTAATCCTATTATGGATGGATGGAACAACCAACCTGATGGACAAGTTCCGTCTTATATCCCTACCTCCTCGATGTCAATTATGACCAATACTTTTGGCATGACGAATCCACTTCAATCCTCTGGGTTCCCACTTGGAGGAGATCTGTCTTACCCTTTGGGCAACCCCCAACTTGGATCCAATATGGTTGGGGGAAACTTTAATAACCCCCAACTTGGATCCAATATGGTTGGGGGAAACTTTAATAACCCCCAACCCAGATCTTACTCGGCTGGGGGAAATGTTTATAATCCTCAACATAACATTCATGTTGGAATGATGCCCAACCCACTTTATATGAGTTAGCCTAGAGGAGGGCCTTATAATCTCAAACGGGTCTATGGTTCTTACCAGAATCCTGGATGGGTTGTATTTCTGCATGCACAATCTTTCACAAGAGGTTGGGGCCAAATGTCGCAACCCCATCTCCCTTTTCTGGCCATGCTTAATATGCCAGATTTGTCCAAGTTAATGAATGACACGGTGAGTCATGATCCCACATGGCCCCCATCCCCACCAAAATTCATTCGGACATCCCAAAGTTTGAAGGCAAGAATGGAGAGGACCTTGGTGATCACGTCACTACCTTTCACCTTTGGTGCTCATTGAATTCCCTTAATGACGATTCTATTAGATTAAGATTGTTTCAACACACTCCCATTGGAGTTGTTGCGCAATGGTATATTGAGATACCTAGGGGGACATATGGGTCATTTATTTATTTGGTGATGGTCTTTTTTAACCACTTTCAATTGCCCATTCGTTATGATGTTGGCCTCAAAATTTTGTCGGATTTATGCCAGGACACCACCACTCATATCTCGGATCATATCCAGGAGTGGCACAGATAGAAGAGGTTGATTAAGACTCCTATACCATCGACCTTTATTTTAGAATGGTTCCTTAATTCTTTGCACCTTCCTCTCTCGAAGGACGTTGCTACTTCCGGGGTCACCACTAAGGAAGAAGCTATCTTTAGTGCCCAATAGTTAGATTTTATATATGCTTAGTCTGGGATGTTATATCACCTTCTTCCAGAAGAACCTCGGTCAAGTTATGACCCTAGGAAAAAACCCGGACCTCATGTCGATGGAATTGTAGGTTCCGCTAATATAAAGTCCATAGAATCGGTGATGAGCCACTTGAAGAATTTATCTCTAAACCAGTCTACTGGAGGACTAGATTTGTCTGTGTCTTCCAACCCCACTCAGTCGACAGATGTACATTCTGTGCAATTGTCGAAAAAACCAAATGGTGACCAACAACTAGGTGGGAATAAAAGGAAAGGTTGAAACAATTGTAAGGGTGGGAAAAATGGTAATAAACCCAAGGACAAAGATAATAATAGGAAGCCGAATGATAATGTTGGAGAGGGAAAGAAAGAGAAATGTAAGGTGAATTTTCCTTGTAAACTTTGTACCGATGACCATCTTATGCATTTATGCCCCAAACTCGCGGAGGCCACGAGGCTTTTGAATTTACTACCTACTGTGCTGACAAATCCATTCCCACATAACCAACACCTAGCCTCAAGTTCTTCAAACATCGGAAATGCGTTCGGTAGGAGTCAAAACCCACCGTTGCAAGATGGATACTGCGTATGTATCAATATGGTTGATGCGAAAATCGATGTAGCCACTCGATCTCGAGATTATATCTCTTCGCAAGATAATTCTGGCCTAGAAGCTCCCCCTCCTCCTCCGGAGACGAACTTACAAATTGAGAAACCAGAGACACCGCCTTGTATTCTGAAAGGAGTACTTAAGCACTCTACCCACAATACAAATTCTAGAGCTGCCTAGAACTACTTTATTGTTGAGGATCTGGGCCAAACGTGTCCTTCACATAGGAATGTCTTACTCTCTTCTTTAGGATCTCTAGAACCCAGTGGCTCAAAATTTATCAAGTTTGATGTCATGGATGTGAAGCCTCACTTACCTTACCATGTGGCCTTCCAAATCCATGCGGAGTGTTCCAAGTATACCGTCAAATGTGCAGTTGTTGATGAAGGTGTTGTGACCTGCGTGATGTCCCTGGTCTGTTGGAAAGCTCTCAGTTCTCCGACCCTTTCCAAGTCATCAAACATGTTGACTACATTTGACGGTCATTCCTTCCACCCTCACGATATTTTCCCTACCTTTCCAGCCCAGTTAGGTGGGAAGATAGTAGAGGTGTAGGTAGAGGTAGTTGATAGGCCTCTTGATTATAACCTATTACTAGGTCGCAATTGGACCTATTCTATGGTCATTTTTGTATCGTTCGTCTTTCGTACACTTTGTTTTCCTCATTAAGGGAAGATCGTGACCATCGCACAGTTATCCTTTGCATACTCTAGTCCTAATGCATCTATCGGATCGTCGATCTCTGTGATCGACAATTCTCAATTGACAACTAAGAATATCAATGTCATAATGTGTTCTTCCCTTATGGGTACTTTCAAATTTTCGGCACCGAATCACCACGTTTACGCCATGTCTAGTAGGCCTTATTCGACAGGGAGGTCCATCCATTTTCACACTTCTATTTTAGTGATCCATGGACCCTACCTTCCCCGACTTCATCGTGTGAAGGTTAGTCACATGCTGGCATGTCCATGCCACTATCAGCAGTGGAGATTGTGTATCAAGCTATTCTTGACTCTTCCTCCGATCACGATCCTGTTTCCTCACCGACAAACGAGGAGGATCCTGTTCTTAGGCATGTATGGGCCACCTCTTTGTCTTGTTCACATGATTTCCTAGATAAGACTTTGCCTTCAGATGAATCCATCCTCGAAGCCATGAATGTTTCAGATAAACCTTCGGATGATATGCATCATCGATCTCGTTTTCTCCCAAGTCTTGAAATAATAGAGCAAGATGACTTTCGATCTAATTTGAGTGAGATAGTCAGTCACATTGTGGTTCCACTTGATATGCATGACATTTATGCCAAAGGAAACATGGCGAGAATTTCTCCTACCTTCTCGATCGATATCTCTCATACCCCTGGAAAGGTTGAAAACATAAATATAGGTGCGGATTGTTCACTAGAAGAAATTATGATCTACACCGAACTCTTGAAAGAATTTCGAGATCTATTTTCTTGGTCATATGAAGAGATGCCATGGATCGAGCCTCGTATTGTCGAACATGAGATTAGAACTTATCCGGATGCTAAAACTGTTTGAAAACATCTTAGATCTGTGAATCCTAGGAAGGCCCCTGCTATTAAAGTAGAGGTGGAGAAGATACTTAATGTTGGCTTTATCTACCCAGTTCCCTTGGCCGAATGGGTATCCAACCCAGTTCCTGTGAATACAAATCAAGGAACCATCTTTGTATGTATGGAATTTCGCGACCTGAACAAGTCTTGTCCTAAAGAAAACTTCCTCAGACCTTTCATCGATCAAATTCTCGAAGAGTGTGCGAGAAGCAAGATATTTTGTTTTATGGACGGATTTTCAGGGTATAACCAAATCCAAATCAAACCTGAGGACCAACACAGGATGAAATTTATTTGTCCTTGGGGTACTTTTGCATACCGGAAAATGCCTTTTGGCCTTAAAAACACCAGAGCAACCTTCCAACGTGCCATGACTTTTACTTTTCACGATCTGAAGCACGTAGTCAAAGCCTACCTTGATGATATTGTTTCTCACTCCTGCAAAAGAGTGGATCATGTTATGCACCTTTGGCTCATATTTGAAAGATGTCATTATTATAGAAGCAGGTTGAACCCTCATAAATGCATCTTTTGCGTTAAGTCTAGTCATCTTTTGGGATTTTTAGTCTCTGAGACCGGGATCATGGTAGATCCTCTTAAGGTTGAGACAATACTTCAATTGCCTCCCCCACGCACAATTAGACAACTTCATGGTTTACAAGGGAAAGCTAACTTTCTACATCAGTTCATAGTGAATTATGCCAATATCACTAAGGGTTTCATGTGCCTCTTGAAGAAAGACACCCCTTTTATCTAGGATGAGAAAGCCCAAGAATATTTTGACGCTTTGAATAAAGCCTTGGTATCGACCCCTCTACTGAAGTCTCCTGATTACAATAGAGATTACTTGATTTATATTGTTGTGTCTGAAGAGACGATTGGTATGGTTCTAGTTCAGGAGGATGATGAGCTCCAAGAGAACATCATCTACTATCTTAGTTGAAACTTAGTCGGTCATGAGCTTAATTACTCTCATGTTGAAAAGATAGCTTTGGTTGTCGTTCACGAAGTCCAACATTTCCCTCACTATATATTTCTTTGCAAGACTACTGTGGTTGCTGATGTCAATATGTTTCAATACGTCCTTACGAGATGTATCATAGGGGGAAATATAATAAATGGATTGTCATTTTACAAGAGTTTGATCTCGACTTCGCTTTGGAAAATTCCAAGAAATCAGTAGTATTCACAGAGTTAATATCTGATTTGCCACGATTAGATGAGGATGTTATCCATTTTTATTTGTTTGTGGAAGAACACATTTTCCTTGTATCATCGTCAGAACCTTGGTATGGAGACACTGTTCACTATCTTCAGACCTTGAACTTCGCTCAGCGTCTCTCGTGAGATGATCGACGATGTATTAGACACCAAGCTAAGAATTATACCATCATCGGTGACACTTTGTATCGCCGAGGAATAGATGATATCTTACTTCGTTGTTTAACTCACGAAGAGGCCGAGTCATTCCTAAATGATTTCTACAAAGGGGGTTGTGGTGGTCACCTATCCGAGCTTGCGACAACCCAAAAAATCTTGCAAGCTGGTTATTTTTGGCCTACTATCTTTAAAGATTGTATTGAAGCAATTAAGAAGTGTCACCCCTGCCAGGTGTTCACTCGAAAAATGCACTCGCACCCAGCCCCTCTTCACCTAGTCATTATCGTCGGTCCCTTCACCAAGTAGGGGATAGACTTCATAGATTGCAACCCAACTTCGGCTGGGGGGCATCAACATATTATCGTGGTCGTCGACTACTTTACTAAGTGGGATGAAACCATGCCTACCATAAAATCTGATGGGAAGACTACTACCTTCTTCGTATTCAATCAAATTATCACCCAATTCGGTATCTCGAGTGAGATTGTCATTGATCATGGTAGTCACTTTCAGAACGAAATGATGGTAGAACTAGCATCTAAGCTACGGCTTATACATGGTCATTCCTCTCCTTATTACCCCCAGGAAAATGGGCAATTAGAGGCCATCAACAAGTCTCTCAAGACCATCTTGCAAAAAACTGTCATTCAAAGTAAGTTCGATTGGCACATCATGCTATATCCCACACTTTGGTCATACCGAACCACGGTTAAGACTGCCACCGGTTTTTCCCCTTTCTAGTTAGTGCACGGTGTGGAGTTGATTCTTCCTATTGAATGTGAAATCCCTTCTCTTAAGTTGGAAATCGCGCTCCTACCTGACACTTCAAATCTAGAGCGACGCCTTGTGCACCTAGAGAGTCTTGATGAGCAGCTTCGGGATGCCTTTACGACTATCGAGGCAAACAAAAAATGTGTTAATGTCCAGTACGACAAGTTTGTCTGTCCTCTGTTGTACGTTGAGGGTGAATTGGTCCTCTTATATGACCAATCCAAAGAACCGTTGGGGGCAGACAAGTTTAAACGCATGTGGTACGGTCCTTATATCATGTGACGTGTTCTAGAAAAAGGAGCCTATGAGTTAGAATATTATGAAGGGAATGTGTTGGTCGAGCCCAGAAATGGTCTCTACTTGAAAAGATATTACGCTTGAGCCCTAGGCTTGAGTAAAAATATTTGAATAATAATGTAATTTAGTGTATATGTTGGCATGTTTACAGGTAGAGTATGCTTGTCATTGATGGCAAGATCAGAATCTACAACAATGGAAAAACAGGAACAATGTAAGCTCAGGAGGATTAGCACAGAGTCGCACAAGGTTTGCACTAGGGACGAGGTTAACTCATTTCCAAAGATCAAGAAATATCAGAGCGATCGAATGGCAAGATCAACAGTGTAAGCTCAGAAGGAGGAAAACAGTCAAAGCACGACAAAAGTTTTCGAAATTTTGCAGATCAGGAAATCCAAAGGAAAGGGATTCAAACTCATGATACACGACATCGTGAAAAGATCTGGATCGTCATATCACTAGAGAATGTGGACCGTTGATCAAGCATGAAGAAGTTGTTTCGGAGTTTCACAGATCAGGAAATCCAAAGGAAAGGGATTCAAACTCATGATATGCAACATCACAAAAAGATTTGGATCGTCAGATGACCAAGGACTGCGGATCGTTGATCAGGCATGAAGAAGTTGTTTTGGAGTTTCGCAGATTGGGAAACCCAAAGGAAAGGGATTCAAACTCACGATATGTGACATCGCGAAAATATCTAGATCATCCGATCACCAAGGATTGTGGACCATTGATTAGGCATGAAGAATGCTCGTGAAGTGGCAAAATCGTGATAAATATCTGGACAGTTGGATCCAGAGGACACATGGCGAAAGATCATCGTTTTGCTGAGTGGAAATTCAAAGGAGCGAAGTTCTCATTTGATTGGCGAGTGGTCACATCTAGTGGTCACATAGTCAAGAGATGGAGAGCAAAGCTAGAGAAGCTAAGCTCTATTTAGGAGTTCGTGACATGGAGAGTCGAGAGAACTCATCACAGAATACACAAGATGCGAAAGTGCGAAATGAGTTTTCGAATAAGACTATGGTCACAACCAATGGTTACATTGGCAAAACATAGAGGAAGGAGCTAGCGATGTTAATCTCCAGCTCGGAGTCTCGACAATCACGACTTGGAGCATCAAGACCCTTCATCATAGAAATCGTGATATGCGAGATCGCAATGAGATCTGGACCGTCAGATCATCAGATATCTTGACCATTGATTAGGATCAATGAAGTTTATAAATTCATGAAATATGAAGCGCATTTTGGCACAACCTGTGGTCACCACCGGTGGTCACGTGAAGGGAAGAAGCTAGCGATGTTAAGCTCCATCTCAGAGTCTCGACGCTCACGACATGGAGCATCAAGAACTCATCACCACAGGAACATCAAAGTGCCGAAAAGTGAAATCGCAAAAGCACTATTTGGATAAGTGCTCGGTCACCTCTCGTAGTCACATGGTCGAAGAGCGGTAGAGAAAATATTGAAGTGGCAAGCTCCTTTTTCATAGGTTCATAGATCGCGACTTGGAGAGTCGAGATGCCACACAACAGGATTGTTTAAATGCCAAAGTACGAAATGGCGAAATGAACGCAAGATTTAATGAAGACAATTCAACGGTGCAGATGAATTTGAATAAGATCAGAGGGCTACTATTGCACTTTACATTGTAACTTCTAGAAACAATTGATGGCTTCTCCCAGAGGAATCAAACAGGCTTTAGTGTGATCTCTAGAGAAGATGAAGAGGCTCGAGGCATCTTCCAGTGGAAGGAAGATTATTCTTAGAGGTGGTTGATAGATGGAATAGGGTTGAAGCCTGTAACTGCAACAGAGAGGATTAGCTTGACTTTGATAAAGAAGACGAAGAGTCTCACCTTCCATATAGGCTAAGGAATCTCGACTTAACACCCAATGACGATGGACAGATGGATCAAACTGCCAGAGAAGCTGAAGAGTTGCCATGATGAACAGGTAGAGTACTCGACATGTGAGAGAATGCAGAAGTATGGGGGGATAGATGCACAAGGTGGATAGAGACTATAAGTATGCAGAACAGAGAAGAGATGGGTGAGCTGTGATGGAGAGGCATTCAAGAGTATACAACAGCTGAAATACAGAGAAGAGGAATGGAGCATTTACTGGAAATGGCACATAGAGAATGAAAGGCAGAAGCACAGAAAGCACAAGGAATGGGTGGAGCAAGACAGTAAGACACTAAAGGAAGGTTGAGGTGCTCGTGTAGAGAAAAATAGAAGATCAACAATCCCAAGAAGATGCAGACAAAGAAACACTGATACAAGAGAACAAAGCAGTATAGTAGAACAGTGATAAGTCTGGTATTCCAATGATAAATATTGCATCACTGTAATAAGTTTCATTAGCAAAACTTTATATTTCAGGGTGGTAGGGAGGTGCTAGGGAGGACTGTATTCCTCAGAGGTTCAAGTGGGTGCTTGAACACAGGGAGTTGTAGCTTCCTTCTAGTTGGTGCTAGAGAAACCAGGGAGTTGGTGTTTCCTTCTAGTTGGTGCTAGAGAAACCAGGGAGTTGGTGCTTCCTTCTAGTTGGTGCTAGAGAAACTAGGGAGTTGGTGCTTCCTTCAAGTTGGTGCTACAGAAGCCAGAGAGTTGGTTCTCTCAGCAAGTAGCATCTTGCAAAATAGAGGTTGTAGCCTCATTATGAGTCGGTGCTCATATGTATGATAATGTAAAGAATGTAAAGATTACTTATCATATAAAGAAGAAGAGGTTTTACCCTGTATGGGTTTCCTCAAGAAATATCTGTCACTGTGTATCTCATATGTGTGGCTGATGCTGAATGTTCTATTGTATACTTCCCTGCATTATTGTGATTGTCATTAAATGTTGTGTAAAGAGTTTAAAATAAGCATAATTGTTTAAGCTCAGTAACAACTGATTCACCCCCCCTCTCAGTTGTCCAACAATTGGTATCAAATCCAACCCCTTTTATCTAAGGGTAGATCCTAGAGCTTAAACATGTAAAGACACGAAGGAAATTCAACCAATAAGGCCCCTATGTTCAATGGAACACACTTTTCCTTTTGGAAAGTTAGAATGAGAGCCTACATAGTGGCTTTAGGTGCAGATGTTTGGGATGTGGTAGATATTGGTTATGTAAAGCCAGTTGTACTAGCTAATAAATATGACAAGCTAGAATTTAGATTCAACGCTAAGGCTATGAATTCTATCTTGAGTGGGATTGCAGAGGCAGAATTTGTAAAAGTTATGCACCTAGGAACTGCCAAAGAAATGTGGGACAAACTCATTAGCAGTTATGAAGGTAATGAGAAGGTAAAGGATGCCAAGCTTCAAACCTACAGAATACAGTTTAAATAGATGAAGATGAAGGAAGATGAAACTGTTGGAAAATACTTTATGAGAGTAGAAGAAATGGTAAATGCAATGAAATCACTTGGTGAGAAAATTGAGGAACCCTTTTTAGTTCAGAAAAGTTTGAGATCTCTACCAGACAGGTTTAACCCGAAGGTATCT
>ML798921.1:119808-131195 GCA_009831015.1 Picea engelmannii | reverse complement strand
TGAGATGATTTGTTGTTCTAGCATGGCCTTTCCATTTTGGAGGCATATATCAAGTTGTGTATCTAGTTGTGCCTCAAGCTTCAAATTTATCTCTCTCTCTCTCTCTCTCTCTCTCTCTCTCTCTCTCTCTCTCTCAGGAAATTATAGATAAAATCTCCTTTCCGACAGCCTAAAGTTTGGCTACTCAAAATTTTGCCTAGAGCACTTCATTTAATATTCCTCCAAATCCACCCCTAGAAGGGATCCCTACAAGGCACCATCAAAGTATTCCCATGGGATGTCCTTGTTGATCACCTCTTCTTTTAGTTCATGAATTCTTTGTATATCATGATTTTGTGAGTAATAACTCAATATGTTTAGATCCTACACAACACATTTGTGAGGTATATCCTCTTTTCCCTCGAACATATTTAGGTTTCTAAATAACCATACTACCCAAGATATGTTAAGAGGAAGGTATTTAATCTTCTTTGTATACTTTTTTGCAAACCAGGGTATAAAATCATCTTCTATGTCTTCACCTATGATTCATTTCTTAATCCAATCATCCTTTCCACCTCTTTCCATACCTCCTTAAGATAAGGACAAGAATGATTAAATGTACAATGGTTTCTTCTACTTGTTGAAATAAACTACACCAACTAGGTCCAGTCAAAACTTTGTTCTACAAAACCTCCCAGGTGGGAGAAATATTGTTTAAAATCAACCACATGAAATTTATTTTTGAAGGGAACTTTAATTTTCAAATAGTTCTCCACCACCATACCTATTTCCCCTCCCTTCCTACCTCAGTAAGAGAATTGTAATGTATTATGGGAACATAGGTCCCAAATGGATTTAGTGACCATACCAAATTATAAATATATTCTCTTATTCTAACATTACTATATTTTAATGTGTATATGTATCTCTACCATGTCTTAGTATATTCTTCCCCCAACCCAATCTCCTCCCAAGACAACCAATGTTCTTGCCAATTTGTTGACCTTTCCCAATTCAAAACCTATCTAAGAATATAATATCCTTTACTTCTTATCTCTTGTATTGTCCAGGGAATTATTTTATGCATTCCTTTTCTACCTACCCATGGATCAAGGCCAATTTTTAATTTGTCTCCTTTACCAAATTGCCAAATAAACAAGTTGCCAAACAAATGTAATTCTAAATTGGTATCTTTCCAGATTATTGAGGCATTGTGAACTTGTTTTACAAGATTCCTTACTGAATCCTCTACAAAATCAGGATTTATATACTTATATCTTATTACATGTACCCATAACCATGTTCCTTGTATTAATCTCCAAATATTTGTTTTTGCAAGTGCCCTGGATAAGACAAAAGGGTTTTTTAAACCCCAACCTCCATTTGCTTTTGGTAAAGCTAGTTTTTTCCATGAAGATAGAACCAACCCTTTCTTCCTTTGATATCCTAGCCAAATAAATTTATAGAATAATTGTATGATGACTTCTAGTGCACCTTTTGGTACCCAATTAAGGAATATCCATTATACCAAAATTGTTTCCAAGACTACTTTTACCAATACCAAATGACCCCCTCTAAATTGCCACCAATTACACCATGTATTTAACTTTTTTTCCACTATATAAATCAACCATTGTCAATCACAATTTTTGTACATGTTTGGATTTAGGTACTAGATCTATCAGTTGGTAAGGAAATAATGGAGTAAAATAGTTGTTTTCATGCTTAGTTATACCCCATATGGATATCATATATTTTTCAAGGTTTATAATCATACCTATTACCTTATAGAATGACTCCAATATACCTTTAAACTTCTCAATTACATGTCTTGTGCCCTCATGGAAAATCAATATGTTACCTACAAAAAATAGGTGTGTGATATTATAGGAAGTTTCGATGTTTACCCCTTTAAAACTACCATTTTTTATGCCTCTTTTATTAACCTACTCAACCCCTTAGCAATTAAAAGGAAAAAGAGAGGGGATAAGGGACACCCCTAACTAAGACCTCTTCCTAGCCTGAAGAAAGGGGATGATGCTTCGTTTATATAAATAGCAATAGATATTGAAGTTATGCATCCCATCACCCATACAAAAAATTGATGACAACAACCCAAGTGGATAAGAATAAGTCTAATGTAAAGCCAAATTACCCTATCATATGCTTTGGATAGTTCCACTTTAATCACCATTAATCATTGGTTCCTGACTTTGATTAAATGTGGGTATTATTGAGCTATCCCAACTGCCTCATGAATTCTCCTTTCTTCTAAAAAACCAAATTGTTCTCCAGAGATTTGTTTTGAAAAAAACACTTTTCAATCTTCTACCATTTATCTTTAAAATGATTTATATGTGCAATTTCATAAAGAGATTACCTGAATTTTTCAAAGGTTGTTGGATTAACACTTTTAGGGATAAATAATATAAAGGTTGTGTTGAATGATCCAATCATTTTACATGTGGTTCTTGTATCCTCCAAGAACCTTCTTAAGTATTCTTCTATAAAATCATAACAGCCTAAAAATAACTCCATAAGAAGACCATCTAGCCCTGGACTTTTTCCTTTTGAAATATCTGTAAGAGTTGATGTAGTTCTTATTTCCCAACTTCCCTCATCAAGGCCTAATTGTCCTTGCGATAGAAAAAGCTAGGAAAGGAGTATGATAGACTTGTTGCCTTTTCTATTATATCTTGAGAATATTCTTTGAGGATGAGAAGTAATTGACTCCTTTAGTTGCAATCTCCTTGAAATTGGTTTCCTACATTCCATCTCCCTTGTCAATTTTCCATACTTTCCTGCAATTTGCATATCTATGAAAAAAAATTGTATTATCATCACCTTCTTGTAGCTATAAATCCCTACTCTTGAGCCTCCATTATTTTTATTTTTCTAGTACTATGTGCCTCTTTTTGTGTTCTAGGATATTTAACTCAAGTTTATGTTCCTCATTCATATATCAAAAATATCCACTATTGTAATGCATTTCTAGGGAATCATCCACTTCTTGAAGATTTTTATCCTATTTCTAGCCCACTAAGAAACTACTTTTCATCTTCTTTCATATTTTGGTGAAATTTTATGGGAGAAGATTCTCTTAAGTTCGCATCATAAGGTTTCCATATAGCTTTGATTGTGTTTCCAAATTCCTCCACCATCAACCATTATGGGTTCAATTTAAAGGGACTAGAAGGTTTATCTCATGTAGGTTACAAAACTACATGATTATGATCATAGTCCCCCCTGAGGTGACCCATTGTTTTATTTGAATAAATTCATAAAGGAAAATTTTGGAGATCAAGAAGTGATCAATCCTCTTAGTGATTCTAGCTTCTCCCATTCTCTTGTTCCTCTAAGTGGGAGTCAATTTAGTAGGTCCAATATTCAACAAGCCTACTTCTTCCAATTTTCTTATAAAGTGACCTAAAAGGAAATCCACTTGTTTTAATAGTACTCATACTTTTGAGGCTTCCAAAGTAAAATTTAAGTCTCCCCCCACCACAACCAAACCATTTTGGATGCATTCCATTTTGAAGAACTTACCCCAATACTCTACCCTTTCCATGTAAGGTCCATATACATTCAAAATTGTTATATATTTCCCTAGATATAGATATAATAAGGAAAACATTGGTCATGTAGTAAAGGCCCGTGAATTATTAAGGGTAGAGGAACATTTCATCCACCTAGTAATGTTCCCGCTCAATCTTCCAATGGATCTACAAAACTGAATTCCCAACCACAAAACATTTTTCAAAGTTCCTAAGTGATTTTATCCCCATTGGTCATAATTTCTTGCAACATGTTAATTCATGGGTTTATAGTCTCTATTAGCCTCTTTATAGCTAATTGTTTCAAGAGAATGGCCAACCCTTATCATTTTAGGGTAAAAAAAAACATTTTGGACCTCATAGGGGGGATATGCTCTAAGATCCCCTATCAATGATAGTTGTTTTCCACTCATGACTTTTCAAGATGTTAATTTTTGGGCCAAGAACAAGTATAAATTCATTCCGCTTTGATTATTTTTTGAAATATCTCTTCAACGAATCCCAACCCCCTTGCCACCTTTCCTAGGAAGTCAAGAGAACCTTTTGTCCTAGGTTTGAGATTATATTTTGAGGGTTCTAAAGAATTTGTATCTCGAAATGTATCCTAGGAATATGTATCCATGCTAAGGTTTAGAGAGGCCCCTACTTGGGATTTTTCATCTACCAAGTGCTTTTCGATCACAGGAATAGGAATCAGGGTTGGGGGTTTAGGGATTTTTATTTTTATTTTGGAGAGACTAGGCATAAATAACTAAAAGATTATAAACCTTTTGTTTCTACATCTAAACCCCAGGTCCAAAGAATTAAATTTTCAAAGCATTTTCTTTTATTCAAATAAGGAGACTATATGGACTTACCCACTTGTGGCAAGCAATCCTTATTATTGATGTTTTCATCGAGACTCAGTTCGTTATGTTGGCTTGTGATTGGAGGTTGATGTTCTACTTCTGAAGGTGTATCCTAAGGATGAACAATCATCACCTTATCCCCCAATTCCCTTTTCCAACTCAATTTTTTGGTTGTTCCCAATCGTTCCTCCATCGTACCTCTAGACTACTTCCTCTAAGCCCATATCCTCCAACGGCTTGGATAGTTACAATCAGTTGTTGGGTGCCCATAGTTGCGGCATCTCCTACACCTGAAAGGTAAACCTTCATAGTCTAAGGTAAGATGAAATAAATATACACCTCTTCTTATATCCATAGTCTCTTCTATTCCTTTGCTAACTTGCAAACACATGAGAATTTGAGCGATTCCAAAATACACAGTCACGTAAAGTTAAATTAGCTTCATTTTTTTTGTTGGGAGAATTCCCTATTTCCTCAAACATTTATTCTGACCACACAAGTAGAGGGAGCCCTAGAATTTTGACCCATTCTAAAAGAATATCCACTCGAACCAATTGAGAATCAATTTCTATATGCCATTTTTTAAGAAAAAACGTTTATGCACCCCACTTCCAACATTTGTGTAGAAATTTTCCAACCTATCCCACTATCCTAAAGACCCATTGTTAGGATATTTATACACTTAGGAGTTAGTTAAGATCAACTTGGTCTGATGTGTCTTTAGGTAAAAGTGTGTTTCTTTAGTATGCATTAATATGCATTTGTAGTTATGTAATTTGACGATCAGCCTATGTTCTACACATAATCTGATTTGACGATTCATATTCTCCTTGATACTAACGACTATATTGATTTGTGGATTAACAACCAATTGGTCCATGATCTCTATTTAAAGAGCATGTAGGCTCATTTGTTGAATATCTGTTGTGAAATTTTGAAACTCTTATGTAAAATATTTTTCTTTTGAATTAATATATTGCCTCAAGTGGCCATGTTAGTTGGGCCCATGCATTGTTTCCCTCTTTGAGGTTTTTAACCATGTAATACATTGGCATATTTATCTTTGATCTAATTGCATATGCAATTTCTTAAGGTGTTCATCCTATGTGGAAATATCTTTTTTCGTTGAACACCCATACCATCCATCCTTTTTCTAGGGTCATTTTATGTGGGTTGAAATCAATAATGGGATTAAAATTGGATTTGGTACAATCCTTTAAAAATTCACTAATCATCCTTTTACCTAGAAACTGTCCTACAAACACCAAATCCCTCGATTCCATAATGTCATTAAGCCTAGTCTTCTCTCCTAAATTCATCCTGATAAGATCCTGCAATTTTTTGATACACTTACACATTTTGTGTTTCCTCACACTCTCCAAAGTCTATGACTCTAAACCCTCTATATCAAGGGTTGAGGAGCCACTCAAAGGTTTTAGTTCCAATAATTATCCAATAAATTAACTTGGCTCCATTAAGAATTATTTTCTTTGAACTGTGCTACAGTGAGGGAGTTAGAGTTATTTGCAATAATAGACAAGATGAAAAGTGACGTCAATGCCATCATGTGGTTTAATTAAACCTGTATCCTCTCCTTCCCTTTGGTTTAAATTTGAAGGATCTTCATAATGTTACGAGGAAAATCTCTCTATGGCTAGGGATAAACCACAACAGATGGAATGACACGCATAAATCAACTATTATCCTAAGTATTCTATATAAATGAAATGCTAACAAGACAAGGTTAGGAGCCTACCTGGTTCAGACATTCAAAGAAGAACATTGTTGAGCACGTGACCCAAAGATTTATACCTACAAATTGTCTTCAACAACCAACATATGCAAGCATATGGTGATAATATATAATGTTATCATATAAATTAGCATAATCCATTAACATACATGACAAATACGCCCATGGAATAATAATTCAAATATTTGCAATATATCAATTAGATGAGAAAAGAGTATTTCTATTAAAATAATCAATAGAAGTACATAGGTGACAAACTTCTATAACGGTAAATATTGGAACCGAGAAACTAAGTCCCTCCAGCTGGGCCTCCACCACTTCAATTCTCCACCAAAGGCAAGCTCATATATAGGAGACAAAGAGGTTATCCATCACAAAGAGGGAAGATATTTGGGGTTGAAAAAAAGGATTTCAGACTTTCAAGGACAAAGGGATGCAGACTCAATATGAAGTGAAATTTATCCAGAGTGTCTTTGCTCTCAAAGTTGAATTGTTCAATTACCTCAAGGCTTGGATATGGCTCATTTTATAGCCTTCAAATGAAACTGAAGGGCCGAGTCAGATTGTTTCCAGTATATGGAAGGCCAAGGATCATGGAACTCGTGACATGGCATGGAAACCTGACATAATTTTTAATTTTGAGCACCAAACCCGATGTACGTGGGATGTAGTGGAGAAACCTGCATATACGCTTGTTGTATAACTGATAGAGCATGTATATGTGGAAAAGTGTGCATTTTTATCTCTGTAATGAACAAAAAGGAACTTCAAGTCTGCAAAGGGTAATTTGTTGTAACATATGCCCCCTAATGTGTGAATTCAAAGGACTATTTGCAATGGCCGAAATACATTATAATTCCCATAAGTGGAGTAATGAAGACTTAGCTGGAAGTACTAGTTTCTCATAAGACTATTACAATCCATAATGACTTTGTACACATGGATTCCAATTTGAATTACACCACAGATCCATGTGGAAATATATCAAATAGTTGTTAATGACCATGAATAAGAAATACAAAGAGGAAATATTCCATAGGCTATCATAGTCATGAACAAGGCATAGTAGAATTCAATCTCAACATCAAATGAAGATATATGTATACAATGGAGTACAATCTGATCTCCCATGATCATTGAAGTCATATAGGTACCGGTCCAATGAAATGTGATAGCAGATGAGGAATGTTGCTATTGTAAGTTGGAGGTCTTCTACACTATCCTTAGAAGGTGCAAGTCTACATCGTGTGAATAGAGGACTTGAGGTCGAACAAAATGAGACTTTTTTTTATTACCGATCATTAAGTTAGACCATTAACAAACGCAAGACAACCCATCGATAATTAAAATAGGTATCAAGGCACTGAGTACATTCTACAAGTGTGAATAAGGGTGTTGAGGTTGAACACTTTAATAATCCATCGATCAGGAGACATTGATATATTCCCAACTATCGATGGTAGGAGAACCTGTCACTGATGACTGCAAGCCTCTAGGTACTCATAGGAATCTAGGTCTCATTTCCATAATAGATGAGTTAAAGTCGATGGAAGGAGACCCGCTGAAAGGAGAGAATTAAGGCATCTCTCATCATTTAGCACGAGGTACAAAGAAATAGCTTGATGATTAGGAGGATCTCGGATGAATAGGATGTTCACGAAACAACAACCTTGTGCATCCCTCGCATGCACCAAATGCAAGTAGTGCACAAAAGACACCCTATGAATAGCAGCCAATAAGGAAAATTACCGACAAAGGCAAGGAAACCAACAATAATTCTAATGGAATCCAAGACATTGCATGAATCCCAATGTGTGAATATATTTCTTGCCATCGAACACAAGGGAAATCCATCGGTCAGCGACCAATGAGGAAATGTCATATGTTGGGTTCAAGGTTACCTGCCCATAATGAAAGTAGGCCTAGGGTGGACGGTAGGACAACAACTTGATGTGACTCTGAGATACACTGAGGGTATGGCCAACATGCAAATTCAAGAGTTCTGAGAAATGGATGACACATGATTATATACTTCCTTTGAACAAGAGCATGAGGCATACAGATAAGTCAGGCAACATAGACTTGATGATAAAACTTTGTGATGCAGGAGGTATCAAAAAACACTCCATAGGTACTGGAAGAATAACCGGTCGGAGGAGTAAACTCTAAGTAACTATCTCATCTTCCTGAGGTCATGATAAACCCAAACTTTGGATGAAAGTGGACTCAAAAGTTTTTTCTATGTTCAAAGGCAACACGAGTGTTGCAGATATGAGATAATATCTTTTGTCACCTGTCTTTTTTTGTTTTTTCATAGCAAAAGAAATGTTATGATACATGAGAGGAAATGAGTGTCACAAGTAAGAATCTAGTTCCAAGCAGTGGAACATACCTATCCTCAATGCAAGGAAGTGCATGTGGGGCATGGACACTCAGAGGTATGTTTCCTCTAAGGGTACAAGGTGTTAAGATGCAAAGGATATATGGAAGGCACTGCTTGGCTAGTGATGAAAATTATTGAGGTGAGAGGCTTATAACGAGAAAGAAGGAACCAACAATAGGTTCAATAATGCAAGCAAGATGATGGAATGTAATTAGAAATTAACTCCAAAAAATGTCATTATTTGTAGATTTAGTCTCCAAGGCCCGAAAAAAGTATAAAATAATACCCATGAGAACTCTTCTAGCCAATGGTAACTAGAGTATTCATTTTTTGTAAGTAGTCTACTTGGTATGGAAAAGGGTTAAACTTATACCAAATAGATGTCCTTTCAAATCCATTTAATGAGTGTGAAAGATACAAGTTCACTCAACAATATTTTCATTTTTTCAGGAGTCAGAAAAGAGCTTAACCAAGACTCGGGGGGGGGGTTCCCTTAGGTAATGGTCAGAATGCTTGTGAGTAAGAAAATGGGGTTCGAACGCAAAGTCATATTGGGACTCTAAGGAACTATCAGTCCTATCAAATAACTTCTACATGGGCACCAAATGACACAAAGGTTCTAACTATGGCACCCATGTTTGGTAAGCCTCTACTACTTAATAACGACACTTCTAGTAGCAATGAGAAGGTTATCTGTTGCTAATAAATGGGTTTGTACCTAGGGTGTATGTATCACGGTCATAGGATGATGCAAGAATGCAGGATGAAGTCAAAAACCTATCATGTATGTCGGTGAAAGAATATACTTGTCGAAGGCATGAGCGAGCGCCACTAAAAACGAAGTCTTTCCACTGCGTTATTAGTCCATAAGGTCAAAAAAATAGCAAAGAGCTATATAAAGTGGGTAAAAAAAAATTACTAACAGTAAAAATAGAACATTTTACCATAGCATTTGAGTTTTTTCACCCACATAGTGCATTTTAGGCCATTTTTCCCATGATCTTCAAGTGTCAATTGTGAGAGCTATGATCAATGGAATCAACAACCGTTTGGACCAAGTAAGTGCCCATCCCCTCTCCTTCAATTTCAATGGTTTAAGTTCTAGTTTTAGGTCCCATTTTTTTAGTATTAGAGGGAGTAACATGGAAACTAGGGTGTATTCGGGTGACAGATCATTGGGTCATGTATACTACTTCATATACACGAGAAAAGTGAAGCATGCACGTGTATATGAATCCCTATATGCATTTTTTACCAAGTTAGCCTGCGTACAAGTCCATGAAAAATATGTTGAAAGGGTTTTAACTCAAAAAATGGTTTCTCCTTTGCAAGATGGTTATTGAATGGAGGGAAAGGGAGAATGAGGAGATAGATGTAGCAGTGGGAAGAGATGCAAGGGCCCAACAAGCTTTAAAACAATGTGTCCTTTATAAATTTCGGTCTCTCAAGGGAATGAGGGCTCGGTGAGGTTACTCTAGTTGCTAGTAAACTACTGGTATCCAAAGACATAGCCCTTCAACATCGATGGGAAACCATTGAGGATTGAATTGGATGATATATACTTTATCACAGGATTGTCTCACCAAAGCGAGGTAGTCAATATCAAGGCTCGAGGGGTTGGGGGTGGTATGACTATGGAGGAGTACATTGCCACCCATTGTGTTGCAGGTACAAATAAAGTAGGGAGCCAACTCTCTATCAGGGTGATCGAGAACCTGACCCTAAATATCATGTTTGTACTCACACATATTTCAGGGTCGGCCTCATTGCACCAGGAATTAAGGCCACTCATGTTCTTTGTGGTGGAGTGTTTAAGACCCACTATATATGACTAGTGTACCTCACTGGTAGCTAACATGAAGAGCCGGTTAACGGGCTGCAAATAAGGGAAAATCAGAAATTTTGTATTTGCATCCATACTTTGTAATTTTTTCTTTGATAGGGTTCCAGGTTTGAGGTCTGGAGTAGATACTACTCCACATGCACTACGTGATCCATCCATGTCACGATGGACCAATGTTATTAGGTGGCTAGGAGGTGGTATGGTGTCAACCCCTACAATGATGAGTTCTTCTTTTGGTGGTGCTGACAGGTCATATCCATTAATGACGACTATCTGTATGGAGGGATCAACTACAGATGGGATCTTGACATGCCTTTGCCACCAAGTTCCGCCTACGGTGATATTGGTAAGAAATTTTTTTACATATTTCATTTTTTTGTGTTTTTCAATAAAAATAAAAAAATACAAATATTTTTGTGTGGTATCAAGTATTAATGATTGCTTTGTTACAGAGATGTAGGTCTATGACGACCATAGGGATTCCCACGACATCAGTGGAGGGGCCAAGTAGATGAGATAGTGGGAGGGGACATAGAGAGAGTGCACAGAATATGAAGGGGAACCTATCTCGATTGATGCACATGATTCCTATGGTTCAAGTGGAGGATTTTCCAGAGGAAATGGAGTGACAGGAGGTGGGTGTACCCCGTGCATGGGTGTGACTCTTCCAGCGTCTTGCAAACGCCTTAATGTGCTATCATGATATGTATTTGGTGCCACATGCGTAGATGCCATGGTTATGCTATATACCAGAAATATATGTATTTTGAGGGTGTGAGCCCCATTTTGTAATATGATACCATCTTTTGAACTCAAAATGATGAAATATAAAAACTTGTTCTTCATCTTTACTTATATATGCTACAATGTGTAAATGTATGAATGTGTTTTCTTTTCTTAGTTATGTGACAAATTCCAATCTAAAATATAATTAGCATATCCATCGGATAGATGATTAGAACTTCTAGGGATGTGATTATAAGTAATAAAGTCAAAGTATTGTTCCAAAATTTGTACCTGTAGG
>ML798921.1:70852-119153 GCA_009831015.1 Picea engelmannii | reverse complement strand
AGGTGCACGAGGTGTTCTTCAAGATCAGATGTGTCAGGAAGGAGATCAATTTCCAACTTAAGGGAAGAGATTCCACATTAAATTAGAAGAATCGACTCCATGCCATGTACTAACTAAAAAGGAGAGAAACTAGTGGAAGTATTTATCGTGGTTCAGTATTCCCAAAGTGAAGGGTAAATCATCAGATGCCAGTCATATTTACTCTGGCTGACATTTTTTTGAAAAATGGTCTTGAGAGATTTATTCATTGCCTCTACTTGTCCATTTTCTTGGGGATAGTAAGGGGAAGAATGACCATGCTTAAACCCAAGTTTTGATGCTAACTCTTTCATCATTTCATTATGAAAGTGACTACCATGATCAGTGACAGTATCTCTTTGTATTTAAAATCAGGCTATAATCTATTTGAATATAAAGAATGTTGCAGTCTCACCATTGGAGTTAACAGTAGGCATGGCCTCTACCCATTTAGTAAAATAATCCACGACCACGATAATATGTTGGTACCCCGCAGCCGAGGCTAGATTATAGTCCATAAAATATACCCCCCACTTTGTGAAGGGACTAACAATGACGACTAGGTGAAGAGGGGTTGGGTGTGAGCACATTTTCTTAGCAAACACCTGGCAAGGGTGACACTTCTTGACCACTTCAACACAATCTTTAAAAATTGACGACCAAAAATAATCGACTCCCAATATCTTTTGGGTTGTCGCAAGCCCAGATAAATGACCACCACATGCCCCACTATGAAATTCATTGAGAACAACCTCAACTTCCTCATGAATCAAGCAACAACGTAAAACATTATCTATCGCTCGATGATACAAAGTGTCGTTGATAACAAGGTAGTTTTTATCTTGATGATGTATACATTCTCGATCATCTCTCAACAAATGTTGGGGTAGCTTCAAGGTTTGAAGATAGATCAAAATTTATTCATACCAAGGGTCTGAAGAAAATATAAGGAAAATATGTTCATCCGTAAATGAATCATCATGAAAAATGTGCTCATCTAGTCGAGAGAATTTTGATATCAACTTGGAAAAAACTAGCGATTTCTTAGACTTCGCCAAAGAGAAATCGAGATAAAATTATTTCAAAATAACAATCCACTTATTATATTTCCCCCCTATGATACGCCTGATGAGGACATATTGAAATGGATTGATATCCACAACCATGGTAGTTTTGCAAAGTAATATATAATGTTGTAATCTTTGAACAACACGTATGGAGTCCAATGCCATCTTCTCTACGTGAGAGTATTTAAGTTCAAGACTAACTAGGTTTCGACTAAAATAGTAGACAATGTGCTCATGGAGCTCATTGTCCTCCTAAAATAGAACCATACCAATCATCCCTTTGGACGTGGTGATATAAAGAAAATAGTCTCTAATGTATTATGGAGGCTTCGACAGAGGCGTCGATACCAAATATTTCTTATGAGCATCAAAGGATTTTTGGACTCGCTCATCCCATATAAATGGCATGTCCTTCTTCAAAAGATGCATGAAACCTTTAGTTAAATTGGCATAGTTAAATATGAACCGACGCAGAAAGTTAGCCTTCCCTTGTAAACCTTGAAGTTGTCTAATGTTATGTGAGGGAGGCAATCGAAGTATTGACTCAACCTTCATAGGATCTACCATGATCCCATGCTCATACACTATGAATCTTAAAATATGATTAGAAATAACACATAAAATGCACTTGCGAGGGTTCAAATGAATGTGATATTAAGGACATCTCTCAAATACTAATAGAAGGTGAATGGAGTGATATACTCTCTTGCGAGAGTGAGCAACGAGATCATATAAGTAAGCTTTGACAATATGCTTAAGATCGTGAAACGAAAATGTCATGGCACGTTGGAAGGTTGCTCCGGCGTTTTTAAGACCGAAAGGAATTTTTCAGTATGAAAAAGTACCCCAAGGAAAAATAAACATCGTCTTATGTCGATCCTCGTGTTTGATCTAAATTTGATTATACGCTGAAAATCCATCCATAAAAGAAAAGACTTTGCTTCCCATGCACTCGTAAATATTTTGGTCAATGAAAGGAGTTGGGAAGTTATCTTTAGGACATGCCTTGTTTAGGTCTCTAAAATCCATACACACTCGGATGGTTCCTTTCTTTGTTCTTACAGGAATGGGATTGGACACCCATTCAGTCAAGGGAACTGGGTAGATGAAAGCAGCATTAAGTAGCCTCTCTACCTCTTCCTTAATAGCAGGGGCCTTCTTAGGATTAACAACTCTAAGATGTTACCGAACATGTTTAGCATCTGGATAGGTTTTAATCTCATGTTAGACAATGTTGGTGTCGATCCATAGCATCTCTTCATATGACCAAGAGAAAATATATTAGAACTCTTTGAAGAGATCGATGTAGATCTAAATTTCTTTAGGAGAAAAATACACACCGACATACACGTTCTCAATTTCACCAGGGATACGAGAGATATTAATCGTGATGGTAGGATAAATATTTGCCATGTTTCCTTCAGCATAAATACCATGCGTATCTAATGGAACCATGATGTGATAGACCATTTCACTCAAGGTAGATCTAAATTCATCTCATTCGATCTTAACAAGATCTAGGAGAAAATAAGATCAATGATACATATCATCCCAAGGTCTATCAGTACCAGACATGGCCTCTAAGATGGCATCATCCGAAGGTAAATTATCTTCAAGGAAATCATGAAAACAAGATGATTGAGTGGCCCATACAGGCTCTAAAACAAGATCCACCTCATCCGTCCGTGAGGAGGAAGGATATGGGTCAGCAGTAGCATCAAGAATAGCCTGATACAAAACCTCTGCTTCTAATAGTGGCATTGTCATCCCAATATGTGATTGACCTTCGTAGGACATAGTCAGGGAAGGTAGGGTCCATGGATCGTTGAAATATGAAGTACGGAAAGGAATGGACCTCATCAACGATGAAGACTCACTAGAAATGGCATAAATATGGTGAATTGGTGCCATGAAATCAAAGCTACCCATCAAAGAGGAATACATTATGGCACCAACATCCTCGGCTTCATGTTGATAATTATCAATAACAGGGACCAAAGGTCCAACCGATGCACTAGGACTATAATGCACAAAGGAAAATTGATCAATCGTCACTATCTTCCCTTCGTGAGGAAAACATAAAGTAGGTAAAATGGACAACATGACAACTATCATGGAATAAGTCCAATTACACCCTAGTCGTAAATTGTAGTTGAGAGGCGCATCAACCTCCAGAGTATTCCCACCTAACTGGACTGGAAAAGAAGGAAGGATTATGTGGGGTCAAAACAAACACCCATCAAATCCAGTCAACATAGTCATAGGTTGAGACAGGGTCAGAGAGCCAATGGCTTTCCAACAAGTTAGGCACATCACGTATGTTGCAACACCTTCATCAATTACAGTACATTTGATGGTAATTTTCGTGTACTCCACATGGATTTTAAAGGCCATGTGGTAAGGAAAGCGAGCCTTAACATATGTGACGTCAAACATGATAAATTTCGAGCCACTCGGGTCTAGAGATCCTAATGCAGATAATAAGGTGTTCATCTATGAAAGACACGTCTGGAGCACCTCCAAAGTTGACATCACACAAGGGGTTTGGCCCAGATCTTCGATAATCAAATAGTTTTGGGCATATCTAGAATTAGGATTGTGGGCAAAGAGATTTAGTACTCCTTTCAGAATATGAGGTGGAGGTTTTGGATTTTCAATTTGCAAGGGTGTTTCCAATGGATGGGGAGACTCTAGACCTATAACCATCTGTGAATAACTATAATCATGAGATTGAGTGGCTACATCAATCTGAGACTTGACCATATTGACGCATAGATGGCCACCTTCACATGCCGAGGGGGTTTGACTCCCGCTCGATGCATTTCTAGTGTTGGAGGTCCCCGAGGCCATGTGTTGATTATGTGGAAATGGATTTGTCAGCACAATGGGTGAATACAATAAGAGCCTCGAGGCTTCCTCTATTTTATGGCATATGTGGTTAAGGTGATCATCTTTACAAATTTTACAAAGAAACTTCACCTTCCGCTTTTCTTTCTTTCCCTCACCAGCATTATTATTCGATCTATCATTGTTATTGTCATCCTTGGCTTTATTATTATTTTTTCCACCCTTAAGATTATTACCTCATCCTTTCTTTTTATTCCCTCCTAATTGCTAGTCACCATTTGGGTTAGCCGACGACTGTATAGAATGCACATCTGCCAACTGGGTGGGTGTGGAGGACGAAGTTGAATCTTGTCCTGATATAGGCTAGCTTAGAGACAAATATTTCAACTGGTTCATCACAAATTCTGTAGACTTAGAATTTGCAGAGCCTATGATGCCATAGACATGAGGCCTGGGCCTTTGTATAGGGTCACAGTTTGACCGCGGTGCATCGGGAAGAATTTCATAAAGCATCCCAAATTGATCATATATGTGGTCCAATTGCTAGGATTTGAAAATGGCTTCTTCCTCGGATAAACTCTAGAGGAATGTAGGCTTTAATCAACCTCTTCTGTCTACACCACTCTTGGATATGGTTCGAGATATGCATGGCTTTATCTTGTCAGAAGGCCAACAAAAGTTCTATGTCAGAATCGTAACGAACCGAAAATTGGAAGTGGTTGAGAAAGACCAATACCATCTGATTAAAAGTTCCATATGTTTCCCTCGGTTGTTCAATGTACCATTTTGCGGTGACCCTCGTGAGGGTGTGTTGAAATAGTCTCAAATGAATAGAATCGTCATTCAGAGAGTTAAATGAGCACCATAGATGAAAAGTAGTGACGTGATCACTCAGATCCTCACCAGTCTTGCCTTCGAATTTTGGAATGTTTGAAGGAATATTGGTGGGAACGGGGGGGCATGAAGGATCATGACACACATGGTCATTAATTAATTTCAACAAATCTAAAAGATTAAATCTTCCCCGATTTTGAGGCATATGTGGGTAAGGTGATCATCTTTACAAATTTTACAAGGAAACTTCACCTTTCCCTTGTCTTTCTTTCCCTCACCAGCATTATTATTCGATCTATCATTGTTAGTGTCGTCCTTGGATTTATTATTAATTTTTCCACCCTTATGATTATTACCTCCTAGTTGCTAGTCACCATTTTGGTTAGCCAATGACTGTATAGAATGCACATATGTCAACTGGGTGGGGATGGAGGATGAAGTCGAAGCTTGTCTTGCTACAGGATGGCTTAGAGACAAACATTTCAACTGGTTCATCAAAAAGTCTATAGACTTAGAATTTGTAGAGCCTATGATTCCATCAGCATGAGGCCCGAGCCTTTGTCTAGGGTCATTGTTTGACCGCAGTGTGTCGAGAAGAATTTCATAAAGCATCCCAGATTGACAATATATGTGGTCCTGTAACATCCTAGTTTTAACCCTTATGAACTATAATGTATTGTGTAATTGTGACTTAGGCTGGTGAGTCGGTAAAGTCGAAAAGGGGCCAGATTGCATAGGAAATGTAACACTTCATATACATTAATAAAATACATAGCTTGTTGCAAGATGGACAAGGACAAAAGAGATAGGGGGATATGATTCGACGAGAGAGGGGGTTTAAGGGGCTAAGTCTTTTTATTATTATTTTATTTACTCATAATTGATTTTATGGAGAAAAGGGGTTACATGATCTTCTTGGGGGAGGCCATGTGGTTCTTGATTTCTGAGTAATTATATAAACCCATATTTGGTTTGGGTGGGGTTTCACTTTTTCTTATCCATTCATTGTTACACCTTTTCCACTCTTCATTTTTGGGAGCCTCACTCTTGTTGCATTTGTATGATCTTGGTTTGAGCATGGATATCAATGGTTGTGTTAGGGTGTCTTGGGTTGCAGTTAGGGGATCGTTCCTCCCCTGGTTCATCTTCTTCCCCTTGTTCCCTTGTTCTTATTCCTCTTCACTCACTACTRCTAGTTTTTGTGCTCTTGGGTTGAGCATGGAAACCAATGGAAGGAAGAGGAGAGCCATCGTTGAATTGTTGTAATGATTTATTGATCATTCCAGGAGGGAATGGATGCCTGTGTGCATGAGCTTGATGGTAGGTTGAATGGAACTATCCACAGTAGAGATTCCTTGGAGTTTCCAGTAGGGATATTTCCTAACCAGTAGCATTGGATCCCTAGAGCGAAATGGAATAGCCTCAGGGACTACATGGCAGAGAAAAGTGTTCATTTATTAGGGTTGTGCATGCTGAGGGGGAAAGAGAGATGGAAATTAGGATTTTTTGTGAGGTTGGGAAACCTGAGATCTACTTAGCCAACTTCTGTGGGTTTAGACTTGGCCTAGGACCCGCCCTTGTGGATTCATAGCCCTGGCTCGAGGGTGACCTGGTATTGAGAGTAAATGAACAACAATGTCTATGGTTGGGAGGAAAGTCCTTGGTATGCAGCTAGTTGGTGAACATTTACTTGCAAATATAAGTGCTCTCTGTGTTTTCTGTGTAATGTTTATTTCCGTTGTGTATTTAATTATCTCTAAGACATATATTTTTAATGTGCCTGTTTGCTGGCTATTTGTTGTGCATGGCACATTGTTTATCTCTTTTGTGTTGTGGCATGGATCCTATCTTATGAATGTGATTTTCATGCCTCCTAATTAACTTAGAAGTGACTCGAATTGAGATAAGTCACTGTGAAGTGAGTCCCTAGATTGGAGCGTGCCTCACCTATGGGTTGTTGGGTGTGTTGCAATTGGATTAAGTGGTGTATCCCGACCTGTGGGTGTCCGGGTACATTACAGATTGGTATTAGAGCTTCTGGTTGAAACACCGGGTTGATATGGGCCGGGTCTATTGGTTAGAGTCTCTTGTTTGAGATTGAATTATGACCTTGAAGTTGAAAATCTCGAGAGCAATGGCATTGCAGAATTTATGTAGGAGCTAGAACGTCAAAGATCCTTTCTAAAGGATTGAAGGATTGTGACCGTCCCTTTCAATTTCGAGAGTGATCGCCACTTTTGGATCAAGAGAGATCTGGGATTGTTGGATCGGAGGACAGGTGAACAAGGTTCATCTGATGAAGGTGAAGAAAATTTTTGAGTAGGTTTAAGTCACGACTGTTAGATCTCATTGAAGGGAGATTGACAGTGGGGAGCCATTGCGGAGATCGGGAAGAAAATTAAAGCGTGAGAAGTTGAGACTCCTCAATCCCTTAGAATCGTTGATATTTCTTGATCAATAGATCAACAATGAATATTGATCCCACTATCGATGAGCATATTCGCATTGCAGAGATCGAGAAGGAAATTAAAGCATGACCAAGTTGAGCTTTTGCAATCACTCCTGGTCGTTGATCTTCATAGTCCATTAAATCATGACTGTCGATCTTTCAAAGTGAGGTAAGTTTCTGAAGGTTAAGCCGAGGTCATAGATCTTGGTCACATGTAGAGAAGACAGAGCGAACTTCGTGCAATTCATGTCCATCAATCCAAGCAAAGGACATGTGTCGACAGATCGTCTAGTTCAAAAGTTCAGCGTTTGGGAGAAATCGAGTGTGTTGATGCACAAACTCTCGAAGTCCTGAAGTTCGGAGTTCATCCAAACCTTTCATCAAAAGGGACATATGTCGAAAGATCGGCTAGTTTAGAAGTTTGGCGTTCAGGAGAAATGGAGTGTGTTGATGTGAAATCTCCCATAGTCCCAAAGTCTCGTCGACCGTTAGATGGAGCGGTGGATTTCAGGATTGTTTAGGACCGTCAGATATAGAAATTATTCGGGAGTATGGGGGTCGTTTTGGGCGATAAAACTCGAAGCCGAAGCCAGATTTAATCGCATGCATTGGATGTGGGAGGAGTGTGAGCTTTCGATTTCAGTTCGGTGTTTGACTTTTCGGGAGATAGCAGGTGTTGGACTTGGGAAACTTCTGAAGCCCAGAGTCCTGGAGTCCTAAATTTGATTGATGATGTGGATTATGCCACATGGAAGGGGTGTCATGTGGGGACATGTGTCCTTCATTTTTGGTACCTTTTGGACCCTGATCTATTCGTTTTTTAGTGACAGATGGCACATGTACCACGAGTCCACGTCACCCTGGGTGACATCAGCGTGTCATGTCAACTTCAGGAGTATGTGATTTCAGGGGTTTCCAGGTTGTTACCAGTGAAATGTGTCGAAGCCCAAAGTCGCAAAGGCATGTAGTTCATTGATCTAAGATCACTTCGAGACCTTTCATGACTGTTATATCAAGCAGTGGAAGGATAGTGTAAGCGGAGGCGTTAACTGATGGTAAGCGATCATCGTCACTTTAAGACCACTTCGGTAGGTATAACTCCAGAGGAGTTGAGCAGCTCGAGAGTTGGAATGTTCTAAAGTCTCGGAGTAGCGAATTCATGCAGCCCATTGATCTAATACCCTCCTAGATTTCTCATGACTATTGTCTCCAACAGAGGGAGTAGAGGTAAGTACTTCAGAGGATTGTCACTCCAGGGAAGTAGAACACTCAGGAATGGAAATATCTCGGCGCCCCGGAGCATCGAATTTCTGAATTGGTTGAGAGTTGTCCATCTCAATGCCTGATTAAGTAGTATCCATTGATCTCATTGAAGCCTCCAAATGGGGGGTAGGGCCTTCCATTCGACATGGGATTACATGTCGACCGTCCATTTTTTCTAGTGGATTTATTAAAGGCTTCGACGAATTGTAACTCTAGGGGAAATCAGAGTTCGTAAATGGAAAACAGTCGAAGGTCGAAGTCCAAAGGACTTGGTCCCAGCGTCAGTCTCATGCTAAAGTAAAAAGGCCTAGAAGTAAACCAACTCTTAGACTTGGTGTTCACACAAGCTCCCATGTGGAAGAACATGGAGAAAGGCACTAAAAGGTGATTAATCCCTCATGATTTATGTTCGAACGAGGTCTTGTGTAGAGAATAAAGAGAAAATTTCTAGAGGAAGGCGCTAAAGAATTAATAAGCTTGCAGTTTCGAGCCGTGGTCATGTAGAACTTGGTTTGAAGGAAGCGCCTTTCCAGTTTTTGATTTTTTGTATCAACTCAGGGGGCTGAAAGTGGTTTTTTAGGGAGCCCTAACTTTCAACTTTGATATCCGATTGGGGTGAGATTTCAATCGTTGGAAATTTAATTCAGAGGAGAATGACCTAGAATCATTCTATTTTTTTGGATAATTGTTATGATTGATACAATTTTCTTCATAAATTAAATAGAAAAGGTACCTGTAAATTTAATTGACGATTTTGTATAATATGTATAATTATATTCAAATGATTGCTTGCAGGTTTGGAAGGATTAGGGGTATAATTAAATCAATTCAAGAACAAGATCAGATATTAGAGTCATGGAAGCATGACAAAGATTACATAGGTTGTATAAGGTACTACAAAAGAAAGAATCCTCACATAGGATATAAAGCTAGTAGGTTAAAAATGTCATTGAAGGGCATAGAAGGAAAAGGCTTTGTAGCCTTGAAAGTAGAAATGTGTAGGAAGTTGAAAATCTTAAGTGTGAAAGAAATCCACTTCTGATATCAAAGTTCGCAATGGAATCAGGATGCCAATGCAGAGGAATGGGAATGCTCTCTCACTTGAAAAGTGTCACTGAATGAAAATGGACTTCCATTGGGGAATGGTATTAAGTGTGAAAGGTGTGGTTTCACAGGGAAATGTTAATGAAGTAACCTAATGAAGAACTAGGAGTAAGTGTATTTGATTCAAGAATTGTGTAGTAGAATGATGAAATGTTTGAGCTACTTCATTCTAGGGTACTAGAATGTCTCATAAAGGTAAGTTGGGCATGACTACCCAAGGGGATCTGTCGCAATTTGAGTACATTGGTTGGATTGCAGAACGGCCAAGTGGAACTTGGCTGGAAGGTGTTAAGACCAGGGAACCATAGTGCAGATGAGTAGAATGGAAGCACACAAGGCAACAACGATCTGAAGGAGTTCAAGGGAAACCAACTACAACATAAATAAATAAGTAAATTAAAACAGAAATGCACTAGAGTACATGATGCATACAATGAAGTTAAAATGCATATGCATTAGTAGGCATGCTGACAATAAATGTTTGGTGCATATGGATGTGTAATTGCACATGCTTGGATATGCATATAGCATGCTTGTAAACTTAGAATTGTCTATTATTATGAGATAATGATTGAGTATGACTAATGATGGATTATGTATTTAGGAAAAATGATATAGCAGGGTTAAAGATGTGGATGTTGTTGTTTCTTATGACTTCCATCTAGGTGAATACCCATGAGGGTGGCAGGAATGGTGATCAAAATGATGAAGGAGGAAGTCTGTGAGCTTCTAAAAATATCAGTTGGTCAGATAGAAAAAAGTAGGTTGATAACAACCAGGAAGGTATGCATTTAGTTTATGTTGATGCATACATGTTGAAGGTGATTTAGGTAATAATTCCCTCAGTTCATTTTCAATATTTGAATTGATATGTAATGGCCAAAGGCCTAGAATATGTAGATTTTTTCGATACTAGAATGCATTTAGGTAAAGTGTTGGTTGCATATTATGTTATGTTTGGTTATGATATCATAACCAGGTTAATTCAAGAGACATACTCCTTTTATAACAATGATATCCATAGATCTAGTCGTGTGTGAGACCATAATATGGTTGGATATGGAAGGGCTATAGCGCTATGTGAGTGCTCAATCGTATCTATTGTATAGTTGATGTTTGGACTACAACCTCTTTGCCGACACTGAAGAGCACTTAAGGATTATGTTCTTGGTGTTGTGTTTGGGTTGAAAAGGAAGGTATCCAATTAGTTAGGCAAGTATTAGGAAGTATGTGGATGATGTGTTGAGTTGTTGGCAAACCTTCCAACTCATCGTGGTGGAATGCATGACATAGTTATGTGGTATTATGTAATCAATGCATGGATGCATTGTATAGATGTGGCCATGGGTATTGGCACATTGATTGTTATTTTATTTAGTAATTAATTGTTGCATTATGAAAAGCCTATGATGCTAAAAATACATAATGATGGATAGATGCATTATATTTAATATGAATACTAGTTGAAGGTGATTGGATTATTGTTGTTACAATTCCAAGATCAGTTTTTGGAACTATTAAAAATGTTACAAGTGATATTATAGGAATTATTGAATGCAATGGGGTGAATGGATGTATATATTATATAACATAGAAATGATTATGCTAATAGTTGAAATGATGTGAGTATTGCTAACTCATGAAGTTGAAAACCCTTCAGAAACTGTTAGATATTACAACAAAAAAGTTGTGGGTTAAAAACAAAACCTACATAATGATAAATTACAGGAAATCTCTGTTGAGGGGACAGAGTGATAAAAATATTTCTGGATAGAAGAAAGAAAATATTGGCTGATAATACATGTGTATGAAATGATGAGTTCATTCAAATTGATAGTTGGATTAATAGAAGTAATTAAATTGTAGTTGTAAACAATTCTGAGATCACTTTGTGATTTTTTTTTTAATCGTTACCATGAACATATATATATATATATTGACAATTTGTTTGGCTGAGGAATGTCGAGATTGCACGGAAAAAGGGTCTTGGATATGGAAATGTTGTAATCCCATAAAGAAGACCAATTACTATTGTTGCAAGAGCCAAATTATTATGAGCAGAAGCTCATGTTTGGAAATTTTATTTTTCATATATAAAATAGTTTTGGGAATTATAATTTGATAATTAGTGACAAATTGTTTTGGCTGAATGTAAATTGAAGAAATTGTAGGTAGGATGGTCTTGGATATGGCATGGATGTAAATCCATATGGAAGAGTGATATCTACAGCTGTAGAATACAAACATTTTGAGCAGAAAATTCATGCATGAGAATTTTATTTTCTTGTATAAAATCAATTTCAGAAATCAATAATTACAAATCGTTGTGTTATGCTAACAGTTTGTGTGGTCAAATGAAAGGTTGAGGAAATTGTAGGTAGAATGGTCTTGAATATGGCAGGGATGTAAGCCCATAAGGAAGAATGATATCTATAGTTGTAGAGCCAAACATTATGAGCAAAACCCTCATGCTTGAGAAAATTTTGTTTTCCTATATAAAACAGATTTGACATTTATGATTGAAAATTGTTATAATGATATCTCATGATGACTATATGTGTATAATACATATGAGATGTTGGATATGCAAGTTGTAAAGCATTGAAAAGGCTATTGTTTGAACATTAGGACCCTGTGGTAAGCCATGATCACCCTAGAATATGTTGTGTTGTGGTAACACACACCAGAGAGTCGCCTCGGCTGTAAGACTCGATAGAGTCTCTAGAAATATTCTTGTGCAAGAAAGCCATGGTCAGGAAAGATGGATTGCTTGAGGGACTATATAGTAGAGAAGGGGATGCCTGAGCCTGGGCCTGGAAGGTGAGTGGCCATAAGAGAAGACTTTGATAGCTCTTGATTGGGGTCATGCACACAATGGGTATGAGCCAAGTTAACGAGACAACCATATGGATGCAGATCCATGAACCGCACAGATAAGTATTGTATTGGATTATGAGAATTTACTCTTACATTATGAGAAAGAATGATAATTTTATGCACAAATTGTGAATTGACATGCTCGTTGATTTGAAATGTTGTAGGAAAACGATGAATGTTGAGGATCTATAAAAGTACCAGACTATGAGGGAAAAGAAGAAGGTGACGTTGGAGCAACTGAATGACAAGGGAATAGAATGAAGAAAGTCCAATTGACTTGTTGCAACTAGAGTTCTGGAGGCCACAAATTTGAAACTTCCTGGCAGAGTGCACTAGATTCCTGGAGAGAAGTGGAACCACTTGAGGGACCGCATGGCAGAGAAAATGGGTTCATTTATTAGGGTTGCGCAGGGCTAAGAGGGAAGGAGAGCTTGTTGGTTGGAACTGTTTCCAGAATTATAAATTCCAAATATCATTATACATGTTTAGGGTCAGAATGCCCATGGATACATGTTTAATTTTAGGCCAGAGTGCCTATGTATATAATATTGGCTTGGATATCCTATGTGGATTAAGGTCAGAGGGCCTAGTTTTGTAATGCTAATAACATTAGAATGGTGTTTTGCACTGAGGATGATGCTAAAATAAGGGGAGGGGGATGTAACATCCCATTTTTAACCCTTATGAACTATAATGTATTGTGTAATTATGACTTAGGCTGGTGAGTCGGTAAAGTCGAAAAGAGGCTAGAGTGACTAGGAAATGTAACACTTCATATACATTAATAAAATATATCGTTGGCTACAAGACGGACAAGGAAAAAAGAGATAGGGGGCTATGATTCCACGAGAGAGGGGGATTGAGGGGATAAGTCTTTTTATTATTATTTTATTTACCCATAATTGATTTTATGGAGAAAATGGGTTACATGAGTTTCTTGGGGGAGGTCATGTGGTTCTTGATTTCCAAGTAATTATATAAACCCATATTTAGTTTGGGTGGGGATTCACTTGTTCTTATTCATTCATTGTTACACCTTTTCCACTCTTCATTTTTGGGAGCCTCACTCTTGTTGCATTCGTATGCTCTTGGTCTGAGCATGTATATGAATCGTTGCGTGAGGGTGGATTGGGGTGAAGTTAGGGTATCGTTCTTCCCCTGGTTCATCTTCTTCCCCTTGTTCTCTTGTTCTTCTTCCTCTTCCCTCACTAGTGCTAGTTCGTGTGCTCTTGGGCTGAGCATGGAAACAAATGGCAGGAAGAGGAGAATCATCGTTGAATGGTTGTAATGATTTACTAATCATTCCAGGAGGAAATGGATTCCTGTGTGCATGAACTTGATGGTAGTTTGGATGGAACTATCCATAGCTGAGACTCCTTGTAGTTTCTAGTAGGGAGATTTCCTGACCAGTAGCATTGGATCCCTGGAGAGAAATGGAACAACCTTAGGGACTACATGGCAGAGAAAGGTGTTCATTTCTTGGGGTTGTGTAGACTGAGGGGGGAAGAGAGTTGGAAATCAAGATTTGATGTGAGGTTGGGAAACCTGAGAGCTACTTAGCCAACTGTTGTGTGTTTAGACTTGGCCTAGGACCCGTCCTTGTGGATTCATAGCCCTGGCTCAGGGGTGACCTACTGCTGAGAGTAAATGAACATCAATGTCTATGGTTGGGAGGAATGTCCTTGGTCTGCATCCAGTTGGTGAACGTTTACATGCAAAGATAAGTGCTCTCTGTGTTTTCTGTGTAATGTTTATTTCTGTTGTGTATTTAATTATCTCTGAGATGTGTATTTTTAATGTGCATCTCTGCTAACTATTTGTTTTGCATGGCACATTGTTTATCTCTTTTATGTTGTGGCATGGATCTTGTCTAATGCATGTGATTTTCATGCCTCTTAATTAACTTAGAAGTGATTTGAATTGAGATAAGTCACTGTGAAGTGAGTCCCTAGACTGCAATGTGCCTCTCCTACAGGTGGTTGGGTACATTACAGGTCGAATTGTTGGGCTTTAAAAATGGCGTCTTCCTAAGATGTTACTCTAGATGTAGAGACATCCTTCAAAATATAAGGAAATAAGGACTTAAGGAACCATTCCAACATAAAATCTGGAGGAATGTAGGCTTTAATAAACCTATTCCGTCTATGCCACTCTTGGATATGGTCTGAGATATACGTGGATTTATCTTGGCGAAAGGCCAAAAAAAGTTTTATGTCAGCATCTTATTGAACCGAAAACTATAAGTGGTTGAGAAAGACAAATACCATCTGATTAAAAGTTCCATATGTTCCCCTCGGTAGCTCAATGTACAATTTTGTGGTGACCCCCATGAGGGTGCGTTGAAATAGTCTCAAATGAATAGAATTGTCATTCAGGGTTTTAAATGAGCACCACAGATGAAAAGTAGTGACGTGATCACTCAAATCCTCACCAATATTGCCTTCAAATTTTGGAATGTTTGAAGGAAGCTTGGTGGGGACGGGGGTCCATGAAGGATCGTGACGCATAGGGTCATTCATTAAGTTCGAAAAATCTAGCAAATTAAGCGTGGCCAGAAATGTGAGTCAGGGTTGTGGTGTCTGATCCCATGCTTCCATGAAATATTAGGGATGAGGGATTGCAGACCATCCAGGGTTCTGGTATATGCCATGGCCCTATCTGGTAGGATAATATCATCCTCCAAATTTATTCATGAAAGGTTGTATGGGTACCATAACCACAGAAGCGGCATGATGAAGTTTATATACGTTGCCCCCAACTAAAGGACCTTCGTGTTGGGGGTTTCCCATATTGTGAAATTGATTCCCTCCGGATGGAACACTAGAGGAGAAAGGGGGATTCACCATAATGAATGTGTTCGTAGGAATCAGAGTGGAGGAAAAGGCGATGAAGGACAAAATATAAGAAGTGAACTTTTTGCCCGGTTGAGCACTCCATCCCGGAGCATTGAAGATAGGATTAGGCCCAGAGGAAAGAGGAGTCCAAACTCAAAATGTATAATTGCTTGGGGAATATGACCTCCACCAAACAATAAAGGAAAATAAGGAGGCGCCATGCCCTCAGACCCAAAACTAGGATTCACATTAGTCGTTGAAACAGAGGATGAGAGTTGCGACGTCATGCTGTGAATACCAAAATAAAGGGGATTAGAGGCCGAAGGTATTGACTGAGAATCATGACTCGGCATACCAAAAATAGATCCAAAAGGGTTTGTTCATGTGGGTCGATTAGAACTCATAGGTTAGGTAGCACTAGAGGAGGGAACCTCTGGCACCCACACCGTCGAGGATGAAGGGGTCAAAGGGATCCCACTAATCACAGAAGAGAAGAGATTCGAAGGACTCCCCAAGACATTCAGGTCTGACTCAATACACATAAATGGATGATCACGAGTCTAGGAGGTGGAGATATATGTACCACATTTATTAAATATACACTTTTTATAAAGTAGCTTCGATAAAGGATCAATATATGATGGTAACTTCAAAAAATGACGAGACTAGAGAGGAGGTTGGTATTTCTCCACGATGACTCGGGGCTCAAGATATAAAACACAATCCTAGGGCCAACTAATAATTAAAGAGCACACCAAAATAAATCAAAAAGGCCATTGCACACAAACAGGATATAATGGCTGAAAAGAGGCCTCCCACACTAGAGTAGGTATGTATCATCTAAGAGGGGTCTGAGACTCCCTTAAAAAGAATGAAGGTATCATAATCAGTTATAAGGGCCCTCGTGGACTTAACAACGCAGCTGGTTAGATCCCCTTAGAGAGGTAATCCTCGATAAAGGTTGTGTGTGGTCTAACCCTTATCTGAATTAGGGTACCTGTTGTTGGGTATGTGTTATATTCTTTGCATGTATGTGTGTGGGTGTGTCAAATATGACAACTATGTCTGACGATCCCTCTAGTAGTTCTCTTTGTGTCGTATGCATCGGGCACTTTCCTAGTGCAGATTTTTCTATTTTTAGAGGTTTTGTAAATTAATCTCGGATTAAAGGATTAGGGTTTTGGTATCTATGGAATACCTAAAAACCTTGTATATATATTGTATGGTGAATGGTGAAATTTGAGATAATAAATATAAGAAAGGTTTTCCTGGTATAAATCTTTGTGTATTATGTGAATGAGCCATTGATTAATTTATGTTTTTCTTAAGAATCTATATGCATTTCTTTACTTCACAAGTTTAAAACTAGCATGTGGTATCAAAGCTTTTTTTTGGCTTCAAAGGGATGCCTTTGTTGTTGAGGGTTTGGGTCGGTCTTGATAGATCAAGTTTATCTTGGGTCTGTGATAAACTTGGGTTTAGTGGGAGGTTTTGCAGTGGAGATTAGATTATAGAATCGAGATAGAGAAGTTTAATGGTAAAAAATTTGAGCTTTGGAATCTCAATATGGAGGACCTTCTTGTAGACAAAGAACAATGGATTGTTGTGGATCCTAGTACACATCCTACTAGTACACTATCTACTAGCACACAGGCTACTAGTACACAAACTAGTAGTACACTAGCTACTAGTATGTCGAAGGAAGATTGGGAGAATTTGGATAGAAGAGCAAGGAGTACTATTCGACTCTGCTTGGCAGATTTGGTTTTGTTGAATGTCTCGAGATAATCTACAGCCAAGGAACTATGGGATAAGTTGGGGAATTTGTATCAATCAAAGTCCCTAGTAAACAAGTTGTATCATCTTAGGATGGAAGATGGAGATTCTGTGAAAGAACATCTAAATTCCTTTAATACTCTGGTAAGTCAACTTATCTCTGTTAATATTACAATTGCAGAAGAGGATAAGTTTATTAATTTGTTATGTTCTTTACCAAACTCTTGGGATAATCTGGTTGTTGCAATTGGTAGTACAACTCAATCTACATTGAAGTATGAGGATGTAGTTTCATCCTTGTTATCTGAAGAGCTGAGGCGGAAAATCATGGATAGTCATAGCACAAATGCTTTATTTGTAAGAGGTCGTGCCCAAGACAGGAATCATGGTAAACCTTCGAGGTGGAGATCTAAATCTACGGGTARATATAAGTCTCCGGGAAAATCTTTGAGGAAATTTTGGAAGTGTGGTAAAACAGGGMATTATAAGAAAGATTGCAAGTCTAAGAAGGTTGATAAGCCAAAGGGATCTGATAGTACCTCTTCCACAGAGGTGAAAACCTCCACTGAAGAAGGAGGTGATGTTTACCTGGCATCTACAAGTACACATGMAAACTGTGATGTATGGTTGATCGACTTAGGTGCGTCATACCATATGACTCCTCACAGGGAGTGTTTCTCTAAATATGAAAAATATGATGGTGGTGATGTATTCCTAGGAGATGACTCGAAAGCAAAAATCTTGGGACGTGGAAGGGTTAAGTTGTTGCTAAAATATGGAAGGATTAGAACTCTCCCTGGGGTTCTGCACATTCCAAAACTAGCCAGGAGCCTAATATCTATAAGAAATATGGATGATGCAAGAGTGGATACTGTATTTGGAAAGAACACTTGCAAGATGGTACGAGGAGAAATGGTGTTGACGAGGGGAGTTCGGTGTGGAACTCTGTACAAGTTGTTGGGAAGCACTTATACTAATGGGTGTAATAGTTTTGTTGTCCCTGAACAGAGAAATAAAGAAGACAAGACTAATATTGTCCTTGGAAAGAAGACCATGTTGTGGCATCAAATACTAGGACATATTGGAGAAAAGGGCCTTTGAACACTACATGATAAAGGTATGGTTGAAGGTATGTCTAATTGCACTCTGGATTTTGATTTCTGTGAATATTTCATATATGGTAAACAAAATCGAGTAAGATTCCCATCTGGTGCTACAAGAGCAAAGGGGATCTTAGAGTTCATACACAGTGATGTGTTTGGACCTGTTCTTGTTCCATCCCTAGGTAAATATGTGTATTATGTTTCATTCATAGATGATTTTTCAAGGAACAGATGGATTTATTTTCTTAGAAATAAATCTGAGGTATTTGATAAATTTAAAGAGTTTAAGGCTCTGGTAGAAAATAAGACAGAGAAGAAAATAAAGGTATTGAGAACAGATAATGGTGGAGAATTATGCGGAAATGAATTCAAAGAATTATGTAAGAAGTGTGGTATAGCAAGGCAGAAGACTACTCCATACACTCCTCAGCAGAATGGAGTTGCAGAAAGGATGAACATGACACTAATGGAAAAATCAAGGACCGTGCTCAGCGGTGCCAGGTTAGGACAAAAATTATGGGTAGAAGTAGTGGGTACAGCATGTTACCTGGTCAATCGATCGCCTTCATCAGTGTTGGATGATAAAACTCCACACGAGGTATGGTCTGGAAAGAAGCCCTCTCCTCAACATCTTAGAGTGTTTGGTAGTGATGCTTATGTACATGTTCCAAAGGAAAATAAGAGTAAGTTGGATAAAAAGGCTAAAAAGTGTATCTTTATTGGTTATAAAGATGTTGTGAAAGGTTATAAACTTTGGAACCCATAAACCAAGAAGACTGTTTGTAGTCGAGATCTTGTTTTTAGAGAGGTAAAAGATGTGTCCAAACAGGAATTCCTACCAAGGCAAGATGAACCTGAAAAAATAGATCTTGAGTTGGATGATGCAAAATTTGAATCATCTGAAGAAGAGGAAGCAGAAGAAGAAGAAGAAGAAGAAGAACCTCATACCCCAGTATTGAGGAGATCAATGAGAGATAAAAGGCAACGAGAAAGGTATAGTCCACCTGATTTCGGTTCCAATTTTTCTTTATCTATTATTGATGATGATCCCAAAACTGTCAAGGAAGCAGTGAATTCAGAGGATAGTAAACTCTGGAAGAAGGCCATGGTTGAAGAAATGGATGCCTTGGATAAGAATGAAGCATGGGATATAGTTGAGTTGCCAGCTGGAGCAAAATCTGTTGGTAGAAAATGGTTGTTTAAGAAGAAGTTTAATGCACAAGGTAAAGTGGAGAAATACAAAGCTCGGTTAGTAGCAAAAGGTTATTCCCGAGTAGAGGGAATTGAGTTTGGTGAGATTATTTCTCCTATTGCTAAGTTAACTTCTATTAGATTTATTTATCTATTGTTGTTTCTTTTGATCTTTAAGTGGAATAGATGGATGTGAAGATAGCATTCCTACATGAGGATCTGGAAGAAGAAACCTACATGAAGCAGCCAGAAGGCTTTGTAGTGAAGGGAAAGAAAGAGCTGGTCTGTAAGCTAAAGAAGTCACTATATGGTCTGAAGCAATCACCTAGGATGCGGTACCAAAAGTTTGACACATACATCCTTGGATTGGGATTTGTAAGAAGCAAGGTTGATCACTGTGTATATTCCAAGCAGGTTGGTAATCACTTCATTTATGTAGTGTTGTATGTTGATGACATGTTGTTGGTAGGGAATAACATGGATGTTATCAAGGAGGTGAAATTGTAGCTATCCTCCAAATTTGACATGAAGGATATCAATGCTGCTAACTTCATTATGGGAATGGGGATTAAAAGAGATCGTACAAACAGGAAACTCTGGTTGAATCAGAGAAAATATGTTGATACGATATTACAGAGTTTTAATATGAATGGAAGTAAATCAGTCAAGGTTCCTATTCCTATAGGTGTAAATTTATATGAAAATCAGTGTCCCAAGACACAAGAAGAAGAAGAGGACATGTCCCATGTTCTGTATGCCAGTGAAGTTGGCAGTTTGATGTATGCAATGGTCTGTACTAGACCGGACATTGCACATGYAGTGGGAGTTTTGAGTAGGTATATGTCAAAACCAGGGAAGGAGCATTGGACAACATTAAATAGGGTCTTCAGGTATCTTCGTGGCACTACCAGGTATGGATTGTGCTACCAAGCAAGACTAGGATTGGACAGARTGTTGGACATACATGGCTTTGTTGATGCAGACTGGGCTRGAGATCTGGATCGCAGAAKATCTACAAGTGGGTATGTGTTTAACCTATTTGGAGGAGMAATCAGTTGGATGAGCAAAAGACAGGCTGTAGTGGCACTCTCAACTACAGAAGTTTAATGCATGGCAACCACTCATGCAAGCAAGGAAGAAGTATGGTTACAAATATTGTGTTCAGGTATTGGGTTGGTACAACAAGCAGTGAGATTAGATTGTGACAGTCAGAGTGCAATATTCCTAGAAAAGAACCCAGCTTATCATTCGAAGACAAAGCATATTGATGTTCAATATCAATTTATGAGAGACATGGTTGAGGAAAAGAAGGTGTTGTTGGAAAAGGTTGACAGTTTGAAGAATGTTGCAGATTCATTGACAAAGTCTATGAGCACAAAAAAATTCTCCTGGTGTAGAGTAACAATGGGCATTGTTGCCCTGGATTGTTGACTATATAATCCCCTGGACCCCTGGATGCAAAGAAAACAACAAGTGAGAGAATGTTGGGTATGTGTTATATTCTTTACATATGTGTGTCTGGGTGCGTCAGATATGACAACTACGTCTGATGATCCCTCTAGTAGTTCTTTTTGTGTCGTGTGCATTGGGTGATTTCCTAGGGGGGTCCTCGGGGGGGGGGGTAGGTATGCCCCCCCTCGTTATGCGCAGCATTCGGCAACGAGCAGTAGCCCAGGGGAGCACCTCAAAAAAAATTTGGGCAGTTTTTTCTATTTTTAACGGATTTTGCTATTTTTAGCGGTTTTGTAAATTAATCTCGGATTAAGGGATTAGGGTTTTGGTATCTACGGAATAACCAAAAACATTGTATATATATTGTATGGTGATGGTGAAATTCGAGATAATTAATATAAGAAAGGTTTTCCCAGTTGAGGGTTTCTGGTATAAATATTTGTGTACTATGTGAATGAGCCATTGATTAATTTATGTTTTTCTTAAGAATCTATATGCATTGTTTTACTTCGCAGGTTTAAAACTAGCACCTACATAATAACCCCTACAAGTAACCTATGTGGCTACCTATGTCAAGAAACTAGAGTCACCACAATATAACCAATGTGCGAGCAAACAATTGCAAGTTCGGTCCACCGTATGGGAAAGGTAGCAAAGCCCGAAATCTTGAAAGCACCGTCTCTCATGGAGATAAAGGTACTAGCAAGACCCCCAAATATGAATAGAACCCCAGAAATATCTTTGACTATAGGAAGGTATTAGAGGGATATCTCTGCAACCAACTTCATGTGACTTTGTGCTTAACTCCAGTGTGATTGAAGCCTCTTGATGTCATTGATTAGACAATGGGTTTCACCACTCCCTGGTCATACACATGTTTAGTTTAATAGCCTTGGAGAAGTTTACTCACAAAATCCTATCCCAAGCCTCTATGTCCTATACTTGTTTGTGTACCCTGAAAATTAAAATCGTTTATAATCAATTTTAATTAATTAGCATTAATTTTAATGGCTTCTACTTACTCAAGAGGTGTGTTCGTGAAACTGATGGTATTACGACTCAACATATAAAAATAAGAAAATATAAAACATTCCTAAGTACTAGTCTTGAATTTCAAAGATATGGTATGCTTTTAAATGCAATCTTTCCAATGCAAACTCTACAATTTCAATGAAATGCAATCTCTCCACATGTGTAAAAATAAATGCAATGTAATCAAAAGTGAAAATGCCATCATCTAAATAGGCCCAGATTCTGATCCAGTAGACCCAGCCCTATATCGGTAATTGATTGGGTCATTGACGTATTTAGTAAATACTCGACCAGATATTTATTTTTCCATAAACACACTAAGCCAGTTCCAGGTGGAACCCATACATGAGCATTGGATAGATGCAAAGCATGTTCTAAGCTATATTTGTGGAACACTAAACTATGGTTTAAGATATACCGCATCCAGTGATATATAGCTTCATGGATTCATAGATTCAGATTGGGCAAGAAGTGTAGAAGACAGAAGGAGTACTTCAGGGATGTGTTTCATCTTGGGCTCCACTATGATATCTTGGGGCAGTAGGAAACATAATTCTATCTCACTTAGCATGGCAAAATAAGAATATATCGCATCATGTGAGCCATGTACAGAAGCAGTATGGATTAGAAAGTTGATTTCTGGATTATTTGATCAGGTTCCATATTCGACCATAATATACTATGACAATGAGAGTTGTATAAGGCTATCAGAACACCCAGTGTTTCATGAACAGTCAAAACACATTCAGATCAAATACTACTTTATTCTATAGAAATTATAGGAAGGAGAAGTGAAGCTCCAGCATATTCCCACATATGAGCAGACAACAGATATCTTGACAAAGCCTCTGTCCAGAATAAAGTTTGCATACTTACGAGAAAAGTTGGGGATCATGGAAATAACTCCCTTAGCTGAAAGGGAAGAGATGGATCTCCAAGTTGGGAGGGAGAAATGATATATCATTGATTTATGGACAGTCATTTTCCATCTTGGAAAATGGTCTAGAATGGGCAATTCCTTTCCAGTTCAGAAAGTGGTTTGACATTTCTGATGGACAGGCATTTTCCAGTTCGAAAAATGGTCCAAATCGAACGATCATTTTCATAATGAAAATGGTTCGATAGATTGTTGATGTACCATAGAAAGTGATTCCCCTTATGTCCAGTGTGGGGGAATGGTCTAGGATAGTCTCTCTTCTTATCATTCACTCTTAGTAGTGGTCAAGAAGAATGGTTTGCCTTGTCGGGCAGTCATTCTTTCGAAGTTCACAGTTGTGAGCAGTTTCGAATAATGGTCTATTTTGGAGGTTAGTGCAGGATAGTCATTTCCTTAGGAAATGGTCCCAAAAGTCATTCCCTAGGGTAGAATCATTCTCTCCAGGTTTCACTTTGTTTAGTGCCAGAGGAATGGCCCAGTTAGGTGAATGGTCTAGGTTCAGCAATCAGGGACATGCATTTCCTAGGGAAAACTCATTCTCTCGAGGTTGCACTTTCTTTAGTGCCGGAAGAATGGCCCAGTTAGGTGAATGGTCTAGGCTCAAAAATTAGGACAGTTATTCTTTTATGCTTGAGAAGAATAGTCTAGATAGATCATGGTTGATGCTTTACGTTCTGAGGGCAAATGATCTTCCAAATCTCACAAGATGTGAGTGGAAGAATGGCCCATATGACTCAGTTTATATCATGATATTTTTTATGTGTGGGATCATATCAGATGATATGATTTCTATGAAGACTGTATGTCTCTGGACAACAGTTGTATGCTACTATGGTGGATGTGTTCAACAGGTTGTGACTATGTGTCATTGATCAAGTAGTTGTGTGCTACTTGGTGTGGTTGTGTACCACTAGATAATAGTTATGTACTACCATGGATAGACACAGTTGTGTTCTATCAAGATGACATTGTATTGATTATCATGAAGATTATCCAGTTGGATAATGATGATGGTGTTCATAATTCAATCATGAGATAGCCTGTGTGGCTATAATGATGCTACCGGTTGAATGGTTTCTTTTTTCTCAAGACCATTACCTGTTATAACTCCCTAGCTAAGAGGGAGTGTTGATATTATGGTAGTTGCGGGAGGTATTAACCTCCATTTGTGACCTTTGATGAGATTAGAATAATCTGTAAGCAAGAAAAGACTTGGATATAACCCTAGAAGAGAAGTCGGCTAAAGAAAATATTATATATTAAGTATATAGCACCCAAAAAGAAAATTCGGCACAAACAACCTAGAAAAAACAGTATAAATATAGGATGCCAGTCTTCATTTGAGCCAGATCTCTCAGAATTGTAGAAATCCACTTGTGCACACTACAAAAGTCCAATAGTGAGCAAGTTTGGGGAGCAGTTGTTGCCACAGTTCTGCAATCTGCATTTTTCATTTTTGGGGGGTTGGATTCTCTGATCGGATTTAGTTATCTTTGCTTGGTGCATTAGCCTTGGTTGGGTATTGGTTTTCTACCAGAATTATTATCTCTCTCAAGGTCAAGGTGCTCAGGGGTGGCATTAGTGCCTATGGTTGGGTGACAATATTGTTATATTGTCTATGGTTAAACGAGCACACCAACTTTACTGATAGATCATAGTGGTACCTATCACCTATACGTCCTTTTTTGTGGTCCCACCCACCCATTTCCCCTTACCAACACTCCCCATATCCAGATGGCCAACACTCGCAACCAAGACCTGCAAGATTCCATCAATCACACCAAGGATTCCCTCCAACAAATGACATTTGATATTAGCTCTACCAATTCCCACATTGAAAAATTTGAGACCCAAGTCTAGCAAAAATTTGACGCCATGGATGCCAAATTCATGACCCAATTTAAAACCCTCCAGTCTGTTGTCAACCAGTTGTTGAACCGAACCCAGGTTCCTTCCTCCTCGGACCAACCAGATGGTGTTGATTTCTCTCATTCTCTGAATTTTCAATCTAGCTCCTTTCATAGTGACCCCCGTCTTCCCTGAGTTGAGGTCAATAAATTCGATGGCTCTGATCCCACGAGTTGGGTCGCTCAAATGGAGCATTATTTTTCTTTGCATGGAATTATTGATGAGTTGGCCAAACTTCGCTATGTTGTTCTCTATCTAGATCCTAAATGTTGGCAATGGTGGAAATGGCGTAAAAATGCACGTCATGGGTATATTGCATGGACCCATTTTGTTGCCGAGATATATGAATGCTTTGACACTGACACCCACTATATAGCTCATTTTACCAAGTTGAAACAGTCAGGCATAGTGTAATACTTTATCACAACTTTTGAGAATTTGGCCTTTCAAACTGAGGGCATCATAGATGTGTTCTTCCAGGAATGCTTTATCAATGGCCTAAATGATGACATTTGAGCTCAGGTTCTCATGTCTTTCCCTTAGACTTGGTTGGAAGCTACTAAACGTTCCAAAGAGGCCCAACAAGTTTTTTTTCCCAGAACAAAAAACCCTCTTTTGTTCCTCACCCTCGACCCGCAATTATTTCTCCCCTGCCACTCCCCTCAAGGTCTAGAAATTAACTAGGGATGAAATGGTTGAGCACCAACTCAAGGGTCTTTGCTATAATTGTGATGAAAAATATTTTATTGGGCACAAGTGTAAGGAACTAAAAAAAATTGTGACCATTTCAGAAGATGTTGTTGAAGAAGAGGCTACAATTCCTCTTGTTGAAGAGCCATCCCTTCCCGATTCTACCCAGGATCCCATTGACCCCCCTGAAGTTGACCCACTAATTTCATTGCATGCCCTCACTGGCTTCTCTTCTCCACAAACCCTTGAGCTCATTAGCTATATTAAGCATCAGAAATTCATCATCCTTGTTGACAGTGGCAACACCCATAATTATGTTCATCGTCGCATTGCCCAGGAAGCCAATTGCTATATTTGTGTCATTAACAATTTCCAGATCATGATAGCCAATGGTGGGTCCATGAAATGTGGTGGGCATTGTGAAAATGTACATCTTCAAATTGGACAGTACCACCTGAAATATCATATGTTTTCCATTGACATGGACGGTTGTGACATTGTCCTAGGTGTTGAATGGTTACGCACTTTGGGCCCCATTCTCATGTATTTTAAGGAATTAACCATGCAATTCCAACAGGAGGGACAACAATATCAATTCCAAGGACTCGCAGTCTGTTCTCCTGAGATCATCAATTCCCATCAGATGGAAAATATCCTCAAGAAAGGTCACTCCAATATTATTTATCAACTCCATTCCATTCAAGCAGTTGAGCCACCCTCTGTTCATCCTAACCTCCAAGTTATCCTCTCCAAACAAGACATATCCAATTTTGTGGATGAATGTGATGTTTGTCAACACAACAAGGGAGAAATAGTCAAACCCTCAGCACACTCCAACCCCTTCCAATTCCCCCTTCTATTTGGCGGGATATCTCTATGGATTTCATTGTGGACCTACCTAAATCTGGCAAAAAAACAGTTATCATGGTGGTGGTTGATCGTCTTTCCAAATATTCTCATTTATGTTCTCTACAACATCCCTTCACCGCCTCCATCGTAGCCCAAAGTTTTCATGGATAATATCTTCAAACTTCATGGCATGCCACATTCTATTATCTCTGATAAGGATCCCACATTCACCAGCAATTTTTGTCAAGAATATTTCAAGATTGTTATAACCCTAATTTGCACCATACATGCGTACTTGGCATCAAGCCATCTCAGATCCATTCTTTTCCAAAAGAACTGTTGAACAACTCTTTAAAAAACCTCTTTTATAAGGGCCCATGCACCCTACTCCATTACTGCATGCGTGCACATGCTAGCTGACCTAAAACAACCTGTGTGGACCGAAAAAAGGAAAGTTGTCGACGGAACATAGAGATTTGGGTGATTTAACTGAAAATCCCGGCCATGCATGGCCGAGGGTTCATCCAAATACCTAGCTTTTTCTAGCCTATAAAAGAAGGGCTAGGGGTCCCATTTGGAGGAGGAGAAATAGAGTAAAGAAACTCTGTCCAATTGCATATTCCCATTGTCCCAACCCTTTAGCCATCCTTGTGCAAGAAGAGATACAAAGCAAAGAAGTTGGAGGACATTTGAAAGAGGAGCCTAGGATCAAGATTCGCGGAGCATTGGCCTGTCTCGACATATGCAAGTTGATTCATTCAAAGTTAATAATAAAGAAATGTTTTTCCCGTCCCACTATATGAGTTCTTCATAGATCAGTAAATATATGTTTGAATCTCTAACCCATTAGTCTGTAGGTAAAATGCATTTGTATTTTGTTGCTTTTTTTGTATGCAGGTTAGCCTTGGGAGGAGAGATGCCAACAAGCGATCAAGCGTGAAGAAGGATCGACATCAACCATCCGGAACAAGGTATGTTGGTCTAAACCATGTATTTGCTTAAAAGGAATGGGGTTTAAGTCTGGGGACGAAGGCAGAAAGTAGATTTCTTTCATTCATAGTTGCATGCATAAGATAACCCTATTTGCTAGTTCGTAAGGGGATTTCCCTCACAACAGAATTGGCGACCATACTGGGGATATTTCTAGGGTTCCTAGGAATTTTATTTGTTTTTTGGTAGTTTTAAAAGACTGGTTTTCTTGCCTATTTTTTTAGTTTCTGCAAAGTCTGAGCTAGCAGAGAGTCTGGTTTTCCATACCATCTTTCTCTGTTATTTGCTTGACTGTGTTTTTTCAGGACCCACAGAGGTACACGTGGCCTGCATAAGGTCTACATGCATGTACTCGCGCCCTACTCTCTTACAGCCCACGTGTGAACGCTAGTTGAAGAAGTAGCAGTAGCGTGTAGATTCCAGAACGCTAGTTGGAGGCAGTCATCCTCTTCCCTGTCAGAATTAGTGATTCTCAGGGATTTTCTGGAATTCTTTCTAAGTCTTCGTTGTTTGCAGTCTTGTCTTAGATTGGTTTGTTTTTACGAATTTTTTCCTTATATTGTTTTCCTTGTTTCTATTAAAGAGAGTGTATAAGCCTTCAAGAGATCCTGGTTATCAATATCAGTGGTCTCTGCCTGGTTAGGATTGTCTGTTTTTATTTTTTCTCAGATTTTTAGAGATACACGCGGCCTGTAGAAGGTCAGCCCGCGTGTACAAGCCCTTTGGCTCTATACAGCTCGCGTTCACACGCTTGTTGTTGGATTATCAGTAGCATGCTTGGGCATGATAGTTTTTGTTGAGGGTAACACAGTCATCCTTTCCCTTGATGAGAGTTATACCTCTCATGTATTTGAATCTCTATCTTAGCAGTCAATAGATTAGGATTAATCTTAGCCTTAGCTTGCTTTTTCTCATTTAAAAAGGTTGTCATAATATATATATATATATATATTTTTTTTAAGGTTTTTAGACAAGTGTGAGAGTCATTTTTTAAAGTTACTAGTGTGTGATTTTTTGAAGTGATTCTTTGCGATCTGTGATTAGGCCAGAATTGTTTTTCTTGGTTTTTACTTGTTGGTAGTTTCCCTTTTTGCTTTATCAGCATTTAAATAAATAAAAAATCTTTTTCATTTTCTTGTTTGGTTGAAGAGTGTGATTCTACATTATTAGCCAGGGAAAAGTCTTTTATTTCATAAGTTTTTGCAGTTTACTTAGATCATAAGTAGCTCGTAGTCGAGTGAAATTCCTTTTGAGTTTGCTGTCCAAAATCTTAGAAAATTTAAAAAAAAAAATTGAAAAGTCGTTGAAATTTTGCATTAAGTGAAAGTTTTTGTTTCCAACTTTTTATTCATTTTTCTTTCGTCTTTTACACATCATCAGTTCCACTTTCACACCCCTTGACATAAGACAAGCCATAAAATTAACGCTAAATCTAAAATTTATTAGACTTTTATGTCTGTAGGGTTAACCAACTAGTTCAGGATTAGGGCCTTGGATTAGGTTGGAGAGGAAACTCTTCAAGGCCATTCAAAATAAAACATTGGAGTCTGAGTTAGGGAATGTATAATTCCAATATCGTGAAATTTATTCTGGACCCCCCTCTAACACAGGGGATAAACACGAGGTCATGTGCGAAAAGGTAGCGGAGATAACCCCTCCAAAGTTGGACCAATCGTAGTGGAGAACACATATAGAGGGCTTGTTTTGGGATTCTTTCGATTGCATTTGCCATGGGGCTTCATGGGTCTCGAATCCGTTCGAGATCCTCAGTTTTCTTCCGGAACACTTTCTTTTGATACCCTTGATAGGTTTCGAGCTCGATACCCTGCTCATTGTGGTCTACCTGACTTTCGACTGTACCCGCCTGGTGACTATTCGCGCGCTGGAAACCTAGTTGCCTATCTTTTTTAGGGACATACACAGGTGACTGTGGGGGTATACCATGGTACCTAGGACATACATCGGGCCACGCTTTGCAAAGTATACCCGGAGGGTGCTTCCATGTTTGAGTTTCACTTGCACCGGTAAGTTTCTCTAGTGTTGGTTGTTGTAACTGTTCTTCCAATTAATTTAGTGTTTTCTTGTCTTATCTTCTAGGGAATTTTTTAGTGTGTGTTACTCTTGAATGTTTAGACTACCTTAGAGTGTATTTGATCTTATCACATAGTGGAGGATCACGAGCTCCGCCAGTCATGAAGGCTTCTTGGCCTGCCGCCAGTTACACTGGAGCCACCCTCGCCACCATTAAGGCGAAAGCTAGACCAACAAGGGTCTTTTGAAGCGATCGGGTCACAAGCAATTGTGCCTGAACAACATCCAGCAGAATCGACCGTTTTGGACCTTGGAGCGAATTCTCTTGGCCCGATTGAAACCCCAACCACTGATTTCTTGGCACCTTTCATACCAATTCAATTTTACGAGCGCCAGGCAGTGTTGCACACAGCAATGGAAACAAATGTTGTTACTCCTTCTGGGAATTCTTCAATTCCCACTACGGTTGTCACCACAGGAGAGTTTTCACCTCCTAACCCACTGTCACTGGTCTGAGCCATCATGGTCTCGACCGCCTTTACATCGCACAGTGGTCCAATCCCGTCTTTGGCGGTGGCCACAACCCCTTTCACACCAAGTGCGACAGACCCTCCATTCTCGTACAGGATGCCTAGTTCGAGTACAAGTCTTGTACTTTCCTACTCCACTTTATAGACTTCAGGTCTGGGGGCAAGGAGCTCTAGAGCTCCTCTGCAAGGTCACATGGGGGGCACTCCTGCTCCTTTTAACTCTTTCCCTTACAGAGGAGGTCATATGCCCCCTTCGTCCCCTTCACTTGGTGGCTCGCATCAGCAATCCACCGGGCAACCTACACAACATAGTTTATTTGGAGCGGGGAGTCAAGGACCACCTTTGCATAATATGCCAGTAGGTTTGACACCATTTTCTTTGATCGAAACATTTGGTAACAACGCCTTCTTGTCAGCTTCCTTCTCGACTGGGGGCAATCCCAGTTTTGGACAACCTATTCCTATGCAGGGTAGTATTCCTGCACAAGGGGGAAACCTAGGAACTTCTTTTGCATCAGGGCCTTGGAATTCTTGGCAGGGATCTGTTCCCTCATCCGGAATGTCAATATGGGGTAATTATTTCCACAATCAATGGAACCCTGGACAAACTACTATGCCTATCCCCATGGGACTGACATGGGGAAACCCTTCCCAAAGTCCTTCGAATGTAATGCATGCCCAACCATCTATGTCCTATTTTGGAAATTAACCGATGATGTCTCCACATACGCAAAATCCATACGCTGGCAAGGCCATGGTTTCTACCAGAATCCGGGCCAGCAGTTGAACTTTTCCTGGCAACCTGGTGCCAGTCAAACTCCAGGCCCCTTTTTCCCAGGTTATCACCAACAACCCAAACTACCCTTCCTGGTGACTTTGCACTTGCCATATTTGAGAAGGTTGTTGAATGACCCTATCTGTCATGATCTGCGTTGGCCTCCTATGCTGAAGAAGTTTCCTTCGGACATCCCAAAGTTTGAATCCAAGCCTAACGAAGATCCAGGAGATCATGTGACTACCTTCCATCTTTGGTGCTCATCTAACTCATTGAAAGACGACTCCGTACAGTTGTGATTGTTTCAACGTACTCTCATTGAGAGTGTCGTGAAATGGTACATTGAGCTCGATCACTCAAGATACTCTTCCTTCGGCGAACTGGCGATGGCTTTCCTCAACCATTTCCAGTTACCTGTGAGATACAACACTAGCACAAAGCTTCTTGCCAATTTCGAACAGACAACAGCGGTCCATATCTCTCATCACATCCGAGAATGGAGACGTCGAAAGAGTTTAATTAAGGTGTCAGTCCCACCAGCATTCCTGCTTGAGTGGTTCCTTAAGTATTTGGTCCCGCAGTTATCCAAATATGTTGCGATGTCGGGAGTATTCTTTGAAGAAGACACCATCATGAGAGATCAACAATTTGAGCTCATCTATTCTCATTCTGGTTTATTATACAACATCTTTCCAGATGTGCCACGCTCAATACCTGATAAAACTAGATAGAGAGTTAGACCACATGCCGATGGTATTGTTGGTTCAACACAAACAAAGCTCGTTGAGCAATTGACGAAGCAGTTGCGGTAGTTATCTATACAACACACATCAGCCATCCAAACTACTACTTTGGCTGCTCCCCCTACCAAAACATCAAAGGTACACACAGTGCAATCGACTAACCCAAAGGCAACCCAACAGCTTGAAGGAAAGAAAAAACAACGAAAGAAGGGTAAGGGGGATAAAAAACCTACTGATAATGCTGGCGGGGAAAGCACTGAGAAACAGAAGGCGAGGTATCCATGCAACTTGTGCACGGAAGACCACCCGACCCATCTATGTCCTTAGCTTGTAGAAGCCCAAAAGTTTGTGACGCAGCAACAGCCTGCTGTGTTGACCAATCTATTTCAACATGGGAAAAATCTAACCCAAGCCTCTGCAAGCACGAAAGGGGGCAGCCAAGAACTCTCTTTGTCTTCAAAAAACCCAACATTTTCTAATGTATATATAGTGAAGGATGATGCTTTTATATCGACTAGAGCACATGACTATAGTAAACCAAGAACTTCTGAGAAGGGCAAAGAAGTTGAACTCCCATATCTTCCTCTACGGATTGAGAAGACATTGGATGAAACAATGACACACATTCCCAAAGGTGCTTTCAAAAATGCTTCTCATAACCCAAACGCAAGGGCCGCCGAGAACTACTCTGTGGTGGAAGATTTATCACAACCCCCTTGTGCGATGTTCGCTTTGGAGGTCCTCCAAAGTTGTCCTTCCCAGAGGAAATCCTTGTTAACTTCTTTAGGATCTACCGAGACTTGTAATCCAAGTACAATCATGATGGATACAACTGACTTAAAAACTCGCCTACCTTACCACGTAGAGTTTCAGATAATAGTGGCTTATCCCACGAAAAATTTTACTCGAAATATCTTCTGCACAGTGGTTGATGAGGGCGCCTCGACATGTGTTATGTCATTGGCATGTTGAAAGGTCGTTGGCCAACCCGTTTTGTCTCCGTCACCTACTCTCCTCACCGCTTTCGATGGTCGTTCGTTCCAACCACATGGTATCCTTCCTTCTTTTCCCGTGCATTTAGGAGGGAAGACCATGTGTGTCGAAGTACAGGTAGTCGATGCACCCCTCAACTATAATCTCTTGTTAGGAAGGAGTTGGACTTATGCCATGCAAGCTGTGGTTGCTACAGTTTTCTAGGTCTTGTTGTTTCCACACGAGGACTAGATAGTGACCATCGATCAATTGTCTTTCTCCAAACCTGACCCTTCGTTGGGGGCATCCACGGTCCCGATGATTGATAATCCTCAACCAGGCGTGGTCAACGTAGGGGTTGGTTTGTGCCCATCTTTGATGGGTACCTTCGATTACCCGCCCCCTCAAGGCGATATCAAGTTTATATCCAATTACCATAAGGTTGAGATTTTTCAAGTTTCATCATTCTGCACGACTTACTTCGAAGATTCGTGGATACTTCCTTCCCCATTGGCCACGATGGATGGGACAGGGCACCCGGGCATGTCCATGCCCTTGTCTGCAGCTGAAGTAGCATACTCTTTAGTCCAGCAAGCTTCAGCCAACACTGATCCAACTCCTGCACAAGAGTTCGATCCACTTCTCGAGCCTATTTGGTCTCAGGGTTCTCTCGCTGACACCGATTCATTAGACTTAGTCTTGCCCTCTGATGAAGCTATAATTGAAGCAATGACTAGTCCAGACAAACCCTGGGAAGATCTTCATCACAGATCATACTTCCTCCCAGAGTTAAGTAGAATCGAAGATGGAGAATTCACCTTGACTATGACTAGAGAGAGGTCTTGTCCTATTAATCCCTTAGCTACACATGAGATTTATGATGAGGGTAATATGGAAATCATTGTTGAAACGATACCTATCAATATCTTCATAACCCCTGGCGTCATAGACAATGTTTTTTTCGGAGCATACTACTCCCCCGAGGAGATGCTAAGGTTCGACCCACAAAGAGTCAATCATGAGATAACTTTGTTTTTTTTCAAGCTCGCTTTGAGATCCGAAAGCAACATTCGGTGAGATTGCATTTATGATTTTTTATCTCGTCTGGATTAACTGAGAAAAGTAACCTCTACGGGTCTTCTTTTAAGCCCTTTTTCAGACCCTCTAAACATGAAAAGATTGTCGAGCGATCTTGTGGCCTTTCACGCTCATTAAACTGAAATTTGAAGTCACGTCTGCCTGGCGGTAGTTTACCCCTTTTTCAGTCCGGACGGTCAACTGTACGAACAAAGGTATACTCTATGGAACTTCAGTTCTATAGAAGAGTACTCTCAGGTATAATTTTATCCCTTTTCGGGCCTGAGGCACTAAACTTACGAAGAAGGAACCCCCACGGAGTCCATAGTTAAGCTCTTTTCAGACTCCCTAAAATTGAAAAGATCGTTSAGTGATCTTATTCTTTCACACTCGTTAAAATGGTCCAGRGGAACATTCYTGACGGAGTCCATAGTTAAGATTTTTTCAGACTCCTTAAAAATGAAAAAATGGTTGAGTGATATTGTCCTTATCAMACTCGTTAAAATGGTTTTGAATAGACGTCTTGTCGATGCTAGTTTACCCCTTTTTCGAACCAACTAGACTATCTTCGAAAAAGGTACCCCAATGGAGTCTCCTTTTATGTTTTTTCAGACTCTCTAAATATGAAAAACCATCGATCTTACCTTCTCTGGGCTCATTAAACTTACATCGAAGGGCATTACCATTGTGTGTTTTGTTAACTGCATTTTCATACCTTATACGCCAACCTTGTAGCACTTTGCTTCTGCATCTTAACACCCTTGGCCCCGGGAGGATTTTTCCCGAGTATCATTATTCTAAACATCAGTCTTGTCCTTGCACCTTGAACTTGTATGTTTGTAACACTCGGTCCTCCATTATAACGTAACATTCCTTTATTCTTGAAAAATCCAAAAAAATCAAATATAACCCAAAAAGAGGAAGGGAAAAGTATTTTCTTTATTGGCAGCATAATGAGTCACCCTTGGATAAAGAACATATGTCCATTTGTTCATCAAACTATGGGATGTAGTACGACCTTAGGAAGTTGTTCTCGCTACATAGAGTTTTTTCCTCCGCCATTTGGTTATTCTTCCAAACATATGGAGAGTTTGCATTGCCTCCTGCTTCGTAAACTTATGATTAATTCCATGCTACCTAAGTCTCATCATTTGTCGTGTTGTTGTCCAAGGGAATTTTCTACCAATCCTGAGTCAGCCCCTCTGCAATTTGTCTCTTTCCCTCATACCTGGTCATCCTGAATGTCCAATCAAGTCCTTTTTTGAAATCAATGAAGCCTTCAGTCTGATCATCAAGATTATCTAGTCCATGACCGACGAGACATCGAAGACCTCTGGGTAGTGAAGTCGCACACTCATATTACACTCCTACCTTCATTTTAGAATATTTTGAAGTTGTTGCTCGAGCTTTGAAGATCTCATCTCCAGCCATCAGGCCGTATTAGCTTCTAGAAGATGGATACTCTATATGTATGTTTTTTTTATTTCAAGATGTAGCTCCATTATGTATTGTCCGCGGCTACACTTTATATAGTTATTTAACATGGATCTACAGTGTATTTGATTGGTAGCCATGATTCTATTTTATCCCGAGCATGGGTATGCCCGCCTCGGTGAGATATTTGTTATTTTGCAGATGGCGCCTCCCATTTCCTGGTCCCTGGGCTCACTTGTTCGGCACATCAGTAAAGATTGGTAATGTATTTCAGCCATCAGATGCTCTTTTGACCTCACACATTAGGGGGCATCTATTATAACCCTAATTTGCACCATGCATGCTTACCTAGCATCAGGCCATTTCAGATCCCTTCTTTGCCAAAAGCATTGTTGAACAACTCTTTAAAAAACCTCTTTTATAAGGGCCCACGCGCCCTACTCCATTACTGCACGCGTGTACATGCTAGATGACCTAAAACAGCCTGTGTGGACCGACAAAAGCATGAAAAAAGGAAAGTTGTCGACGAAACACAGAGCTTTGGGTGAGTTAACTAGAACTCCTGGCTATGCATGGTCGAGGGTTCGTCCAAATACCTAGCTTCTTCTAGCCTATAAAAGAAGGGCTAGGGGTCCCATTTGGAGGAGGATAAATAGAGTAAAGAAACTATGCCCAATTGCATATTCCCATTGTCCCAACCCTTTAGCCATCCTTGTGCAAGAAGAGATACAAAGAAAAGAAATTGGAGGACATTTGAAAGAGAAGCCCAGGATCAGGATTCGCGGAGCAGTGGCCAGTCTCGACATTTGTAAGTTGATTCATTCAAATTTAATAATAAATAAATGCTTTTCCCGTCCCACTATATCAGTTCTTCATAGATTAGTAAATATATGTTTGAATCTCTAGTCTGTAGGTAAATTGCATGTGTAGTTTGTTGCTTGTTTTGTATGCAGGTTAGCCTTGGGAGGAGAGTTGCCAACAAGCGATCAAGCGTGAAGAAGGATTGAAATCAACCATCTGAAACAAGGTATGTTTGTCTAAACCATGTATTTGTTGAAAAGGAATGGGGTTTAAGTCTGGGTACGAAGGTAGAAAGTAGATTTCTTTTGGTCATAGCTGCATGCATAAGATAACCCTATTTTCTAGTCTGTAAGGGGATTTCCCTCACAACAAAGATACAGGGCACCCAATTACATCTCATCAGTGTATATCATCCCGAGAATGATGGCCAAACTGAAATTGTCAACAAGTGTTTGGAAACCTATTTAACTTTTTTTGCATCAGATCATCAACATCAGTGTGCTCAATGGTTACCACTAGATAAATGGTGGTACAACACATATTACCATACATCCACTCGCATGAATTATTTTGAAGTAGTATATGTAAAAAATCCACCATCGATTCTCTCATATATGCCATGTGTCTCTAAGGTTTAGGAGGTTGACAAAATTCTTACCGTACACGAGGCCATTCTCTGTACCTTGAAAGAAAATTTGTTTTTGGCTCAAAACCACATGAAGTAGCAAGAAGATCAAGGTCATTTTGAATGTCAATTTGTTGAAGGGGATCAAGTGTTTCTTCATCTGCAACCTTATAAGAAGACCATCATTGAGCACGTGACCCAAATCTTTATACCTGCAACTTGTCCTCAACAACCAAGATATGCAAGCATATGGTGATAATATATAATGTTAGCATGTAAATTAGCACAATCCATTAACATACATGACAAATACACCCATGGAATAATAATTCAAATATTTGCAAGATATCAATTGGACGAGAAAAGAGTAATTCTATTAAAATAATCAACAGAAGTACATAGGTGACAAACTTCTATAACAACACATATCAGATCCGAGAAAACTAAGTCCCTCCAGTTGGGCCTCCACCACTTCAATCCTCCACCAAAGGCAAGCTAATATATAGGATTCAATGAGGTTCTCCATCACAAAGAGGGAATATCTTGGGGGATGAACAAAAGGAGTTCATACTTTCAAGGACAAAGGGATGCAGACTCAATATGAAGTGAAATTTCTCCAAAATGTCTTTTCTCTCAAAGTTGAATTGTTCAATTGCCTCAAGGCTTGGATATGGCTCATTTTATAGCCTTCAAATGAAACCGAAGGGCTGATTTGGAGCGCCTCCAGTATATGGAAGGCCATGGATCATGGATCTCGTAACATGGCATGGAAACCCGACACAATTTTTAATTTTGAGCACCAAACCTAATGTATGTGATTTGTAGTGGAAAAACATGTGTATACGCTTGTTGTATAACTGATAGGGCGCATATATGTGGGAAAATGTGCATTTTTAGCTCTGGAATGAATAAAAAGGAACTTCAAGTCTATAAAGGGTAATGGAAGTCCATCTAATCAAGTTGCATGGAGTGAGGAAAAATTTGTTGTAACACATAATCTATTCCAACATGCTTCACAAGCAGTGTACCTACCTTGCATTGTAGGACCTCAAAATAGATGTAAATGTTAAGGAAGTAACCTCCCTAACCACTAATGTAGGTAGAATAATATTTTTTCCATGTAATAAATGCTGACATTAGTCTATAAGGCCTATTTCATAAATGAGAACAAGTCAATGTAAGAAGACCTAATAAAAGTTTTCGCTTCTAGAAATATATTTCGCTAGAAGGTTCTTTCGAAGATAGAATTAGTATAAATAAGAGAAAGAGGCACGAGAAGTCTTTGTCTTGAGAATTATTTTAATAGAGCTCTACTCTGCTAGAGGTTTCCCGCTTGAAGAGGCAAGTGAACATTGTTCCCTATCATTAAAGGTATACTTTTGGTGTTGTGGTTCCAAATAATTTGTTTTTCTATTGTTATCTCTACAATATTTTCATCTTATGTTGTTATTTCGGTGTTATTCTCTGCATTATTTCTCTTTTCTACTAATATAATAGATCTTGTACCTTACAAGTGGTATCAGAGCACTTTCCTCGGTAGAAAATTGTGGGTTATTTTTTCGAGGGTAGAGACGTATTTTGGTGTCTTAAAGCTACAGAGACATGTTTTTCATCACATAAAACTATGGTCAGGGAAGCATACATGCAGGAACTACAAGTGGTACTTAAGCGAACATTGTTGGCCACCCTTGTAACCCCCGTTGGTACCCCTTCGAGTGGTATTGCATCAAACAACACCTCTATACTGACTGTTCTAGATATCATGAAGCCCTCCATAGATAAAATGATCGGCCACCTGACTACTATAGTGCCACCGAGAATAGCACTCGGGAAGATACCCTCTACTATCTAGGTAGTCGGGTAGTATGACTAAGGGTATGGTCTAGCCTCCTTAGTTGGCTCCCTAATATATTGGTTCGAGTAATATTGTTGGACCTCGCACATATATCAGAGAGCTATATCATAGGGAAAACCCTTATCTATAGAAACCCTAAATATCCTAACCCTTGGGAAAGAAACAGAGACATAATAGACAAGATCCATTTCCATGCAACTTCGCCTCTTACATTCAGGTTGCAAAGTTGCTACACATTTTTTACTGTTTAGAATTTGCGCCTTTCAACACTACAGTATTATTCATATCGGAGTATAACTCTGTCGGCACACTTATTTGGGACCTATTCCATTGGATTCCCCCTTTCACCCTGATCACAGTGGTACCTTTAATCTTTAATCCTTTTTTCCAGTGGACCCAAACCCTTCCCAACATTCATATCTGCCACCTCTCCCATTATATTCCCCTTTTTTCCCTGATCATGTTGATATTATGGTAGTTGTAGGAGGTATTAACATCCATTTGTGACCTTTGACGAGATTATAATATTCCAAAAGCAAGAAAATACTTGGATATAACCCTAGAAGAGAAGTTCGCTAAAGAAAATATTATATATTAAGTATTTAGCACCCAGAAAGAGAAGTCGGCCCAGACAGCCTGGAAAAAGCAATACAAATATAGGACGCCAGTCTTCATTTGAGCCAGATCCCTCAGAATTTCATAAATCCACTTGTGGGCACTGCAGAAGTCCAGTAGTGCACAAGTCTGGGGAGCAGTTGTTGTCGTAGTTTTGCAATCTACATTTTCGGTTTTTCTGGGTTGGACTCTCTTATCAATTATGTTTATATTTTCTTGGTGCATTAGCCTTTGTTGGCTATTGGTTTTCTACTGGAATTATTCTCTCTGTCAAGGTCAAGGTGCTCGGGGGTGGCATTAGTGCCTATGGTTGGGTGACAATATTGCGATATTGTTTATGGTTAAACGAGCACACCCACTTTACTAATAGGTTATGGGCCCACACCTCCTCCAATCAGTCTAACCACCGGAAGGAATCTAAGCCATAAGGTTATCAATCTCATTGAAGAATTGCCACTAGGGTTTCTAGCAAGTGCAGTTATTGAAGCATTGTCGCTAGGGATACTAGCAGGTGTAGTTGCAGAAACCCTAAAACTCTTTCCTATCACCTTATTATGGAATACCTTACTCAAGGAGAAGATGTTCTAGTGCGCCTCAGTCCAGCGCACCTCTTGGCACTCTCAGAAGGAAAAAACGTCAATATTGAGATTTTGGGTCAAAGCTTGACCAGTTATCAGTCAACAGAAATCATGAATGAAAGGACGAATCATCTACACTACTTAGCGCTCATAGGAAATCTTGAAGATGACATGTGGATAATTGACATTGGAGCTTCCATGCATATGAAAAGAGGCCAAGCCAGACTCTCCAATCTAAATAAAAATAAGACATCTTACAAGGTAGAACTTGGAGACAAAAACACTTACCCAGTCAAAGGAATTGATCAAGCCTCCATCAAATTGAAAACGGGTAAAAATGTTCAATTCAGCAATGTCTTATATGTACCTGGTTTAGAAAAGAATCTTGTATCCATATATTGCCTAGAAGACAAAGGAAACATAATAGCCTTTGTATATGGAAAAGTATTATCTTGGCCTAGAGACTCCAGCATAGAGAATGCTAGAGTTATTGGAACCCGTGAAGGAAGACTATACAGACTACTAGAACGAAATGATGAATCCCCTGTACATGATGAGTTCAATCCCAATTAACTTTGGCATAGAAGGTATGCTCGTATCAACTATCAAGAATTACCCTTCCTCAAAACTATAGTTGAAGGAATACCAGAACTACAGTCTACACATGAAGGAATTTTCAAAGGATGTGCTCTTGGTAATAATGTTAAGAAACCATTCTCAAGAAGCAATAATAGATATAAGGAAATCCTAGATCTAATACATTCATATGTTTGTGGTCCGATGCTAGTCAAAAATCTAGGAGGTTTTCTTTACTATGTAATATTCATAGATGATTACTCAAGAAAGACTTGGTTATATCTCTTGAAAACAAAGGACGAAGTTTTTCAGCAAGTTTCAAGAATTCAAAGCAGAGATAGAGAACCTCACGAACAAGAAAATCAAGACCTTGAGAAGAGATAATGGAGGAGAATATACATCCAAGGAATTTGTTGCCTTTTTCAAATCGGCAGGGGTTAGGAGGGAGCTAATTATTCCTCATAATCCTCAAAAAAATGGTGTAGCATAAAGAAAGAACAGATCTATTGAAGAAACTGTGAAGGCATTATTGAACGATCAAGGTTTATCTATGTATCTGTGGGGAGAAGCAGCCATGACAGCAATATATGTTCATAACATAAGTCCTCATCATATATTTAAGGATATGACTCCAGAAGAAGCCTTCTCAAGAAAGAAACCTAATGTGGAACACTTAAGAATCTTTGGATGCCCCGTTTACTTTCACATCCCCAAGGATAAAAGGAAGAAATTAGAACCCTCAGGAAAGAAGGGCATATTCGTGGGATAAAGTGAATCATCCAAGGCCTATATAATTTATATCCCATAACAACATAAGGTTGAAGTCAACAAAGACGTAACCTTCAATAAAAATATTTCTTTCAAGAAATCCATAGAAGAAACCATAGAAGAAGAAAAGTATGAAGAGCCTAATGAAGAAAGCACGTGTCTTCCAAAAAGTCAGAATGAAGAAACAAAACAACTTGATCATCCGATGCAACCATGTGAAACTATTGAATCGAACACTATACCCAAAACCAAGAAACATCCAGATTGGATTGAAGCTACCCTACAAGAAGAAGAAAGACTCAAAGCCCCAAGTGGCACCTTCCGAAAAAGCAAAAAGACCAAGAGATTCTCTAGCTATGCAGCATGTATGACAAAGATTCTAAACAAAGAACCCACCACATTTGAAGAGGCAGCTCAGAAGAAACAATGGAAATAAGCCATGACAGAAGAACACCAGTCCATCATGAAAAATGATGTATGGGAAATTGTGCCTAGACCTAAAGAAAAATCAATAGTAACTTCAAAATGGGTCTATAAGATCAAACATGCAGTACAAGGAAGCGTGGAAAAATATAAAGCAAATTTTGTGTCTAGAGGGTTCTCCCAGAAGGAGGGAGAAGACTATGATGAGACATGTTCTCTTGTTTCCATATATACTTCTATTAGAGCCATTATGTCTCTTGTTGCTTCCATGGGATGGATTTTACATCAGATGGATGTAAAAACATCTTTCCTCAATGGAGAAATAGAAGAAGTATGCATTGAACAACCTCAAGGATTTGAAGTACACTCTAGAGACACTCATGTTTGCAGACTAAAGAAATATTTATATGGACTCATTCAAGCTCCAAGAGCTTGGTATGCTAGAATAGACAACTACTTAATGAGACTTGGTTTCTCCAAGAGTAATGCAGATCCAAATATTTACTACAAAGTCATGAACAATGCACCTGTGATTATACTGCTATATGTCAATGATTTATTCTTGACAGGTGAAGAGTCTCTCATCATCTAGTGTAAAAAGGAACTAGCCTCTGAGTTCAATAGGAAATATCTTGGTCTCATGCATTATTACTTGTGACTAGAAGTATGGAAGAAGTGCGGTGAAGCATTCCTTGGACAAGGGAAGTATGCAATGAAGATTTTTCATAAGTTTGGAATGATGGATTGCAAATCCATGGACACTCCTATGACCAAAAATATAAGAAAAGTAAGAGACCTAGATTCTGATCTAGTAGACCCATCCTTATATCAGCAGTTGATTGGGTCATTGATATATTTAGTAAATACTCGACCAGATATTTGATCAAATTCCAGGTGGAACCCATACATGAGCATTGGATAGATGCAAAGCATATTCTAAGATATCTTTGTGGGACACTAAACTATGGTTTAAGATATACCGCATCCAATTATATATAGCTTCATGGATTCATAGATTCATATTGGGCAAGAAGTGCAGAAGACAGAAGGAGTACTTCAGGGATGTGTTTCAGCTTGGGATTCACTATGATATCTTGGGGCAGTAGGAAACAGAAGTCTGTCGCACTTAGAACAACAAAAGAAGAATATATCGTAGCATGTGAGGCATGTACATAAGCAGTATGGATGAGAAAGTTGATTTCTGGATTATTTGATCAGGTTCCAAATTCGACCATAATATACTGTGACAATGAGAGTTGTATAAGGCTATCAGAACACCCAGTGTTTCATGAATGGTCGAAACACATTGAGATCAAATACTACTTTTTTCGAGATAAAGTCCAAGAAGGAGAAGTGAACCTCCAGTATATCCCCACAGATGAGCAAACATCAGATATCTTGAAAAATCCTATGTCCAGAATAAAGTTTGCATACTTACGAGACAAGTTGGGGATCGTGGAAATAACTCCCTTAGCTGAAAGGGAAGAGATGGATCTCCAGGTTGGGAGGGAGCATTGATATATCATTGATTTATGGACAGTCATTTTCTAGCTTGGAAAATGGTCCAGGATGGGCAGTTCCTTTCCAGTTCATAAAGTGGTTTGAGATTTCTGACGAACAGGCATTTTCTAGTTCGGAAAATGGTCCAGATCGAACGATCATTTTCATAATGAAAATGGTTCGATATATTGTCGATGTACCATAGACAGTGATTCCCCTTGTGTCCAGTGTGGGGAATGTTCTAGGACAATCTCTCTCCTTGGCATTCACTCTCAGTAGTGGTCAAGAAGAATGGTCTGCCTCGCTGGGCAATCATTCTTTTGAAGTTCACAATTGCGACCAGTTTCGAAGAATGGTTTATTTTGGAGGTTGGTGTAGGACAGTCATTTCCTTAGGAAATGGTCTGGAAAGTCATTCCCTAGGGTAGACTCATTCTCTCTAGGTTGCACTTTGTTTAGTACCATAGGAATGGCCCAGATAGGTGAATGGTCTAGGTTCAGCAATCAAGGACATGCATTTCCTAAGGCAGAGTCATTTTCTCCAAGTTGCACTTTGTCTAGTGTCGGAAGAATGGCCCAGTTAGGTGAATCATCCAGGCTCAGAAATTAGGACAATTATTCTTCTATGTTTGAGAAGAATAGTCCAGATAGCTCATGGTTGATGCTTTACTTTATGAGGGCATATGATCTTCCATATCTAACAAGATGTGAGTGGAAGAATGGACCATATGACTCAGTTTATATCATGATATTGTTTATGTGCAAGATGATATCAGATGGTATGATTGCTATGGAGACTGTATGTCTCTAGATAGTAGATGTATGCTACTATGGTGGATGTGTTTGACTGGTTGTGACTATGTGTCACCGATCAAGTAGTTGTGTGCTACTTGGTGTGGTTGTGTACCACTGGATAATAGTTATGTACTACCATGGATAGACACAGTTGTGTTCTATCAAGATGACATTGTACTGATTATCATGAAGATTATCCAGTTGGATAATGATGACGATGCTCATGATTCAATCATGAGATAGCATGTGTGGCTATAATGATGCTATCGGTTGAATAGTATGTTTGTGCTCAAGACCATTACCTGTTATACCTCCCTAGATAGGAGGGAGTGTTGATATTATGGTAGTTGCAGGAGGTATTAACCTCCATTTGTGACCTTTGACGAGATTAGAATATTCTGTAAGAAAGAAAAGACTTGGATATAACCCTAGAAGAGAAGTAGGCTAAAGAAAATATTATATATTAAGTATTTAGCACCCAAAAAGAGAAGTCGACCCAGACAGCCTGGAAAAAATAGTATAAATATAGGATGACAGTCTTCATTTGAGTCAAATCTCTCAGAATTGCAAAAATCCACTTGTGCGCACTGCAGAAGTCCAGTAGTGTGCAAGTCTAGGGAGCAGTTGTTTCCACAGTTCTGTAATCTCCATTTTCGTTTTTTCTGGGTTGGACTCTCTGATCAGTTTTGGTTATCTTTGCTTGGTGCATTAACCTTGGTTGGCTAATGGTTTTCTACCAGAATTATTCTCCCTATCAAGGTCAAGGTGCTCGAGGGTGGCATTAGTGCTTATGGTTGGGTGACAATATTGCTATATTATCTATGGTTAAACAAGCACATCCACTTTACTAACAGATCATAGTGGTACCTATCACTTATAAGTCCTTTTCTCTGGTCCCACCCACCAATTTCCCCTTACCAACACTCCCCATATCCAAATGGCCAACACTCGCAACCAATACCTGCAAGATTCCATCAATCACACCAAGGAGTCCCTCCAACAAATGACATTTGATATTAGCTCTACCAATTATCGCATTGAAAAATTCGAGACCCAAGTCTAGCAAAACTTTGATGCCATGGATGCCAAATTCATGACCCTATTTAAAACCCTTTAGTCTGTTGTCAACCAGTTGTTGAACTGAACCCAGGTTCCTTCCTCCTCAGAAAAACCTAGGAGCTCGCTGACCCCCCTGAAGTTGACCCACTAATTTCATTGCATGCCCTCACTGGCTTCTCTTCTCCACAAACCCTCAAGCTCATTGGCTATATTAAGCATCAGAAAGTCATCATCCTTGTTGACAGTGGAAACACCCATAATTTTGTTCATCTTCGCATTGCCCAGGAAGCCAATTGCTATATTCGTGTCATTAACAATTTCCAAAACATGATAGCCAATGGTGGGTCCATGAAATGTGGTTGGCATTGTGAAAATGTACATCTTCGAATTGGACAATACCACCTGAAATCTCATATGTTTTCCATTGACATGGGCAGTTGTGACATTGTGCTAGGTGTTGAATGGTTACGCACTTTGGGCCCCATTCTCATGTATTTTAAGGAATTAACCATGCAATTCCAACAGGAGGGACAATAATATCAATTCCAAGGACTCGCACTGGGTTCTCCTGAGATCATCAATTCCCATCGGATGGAAAATATCCTCAAGAAAGGTCACTCCAATATTATTTCCCAACTCCATTCCATTCAAGAAGTTGAGCCACCCTCTATGCATCCTAACCTCCAGGTTATCGTCTCCAAACAAGATGTCTGCAACTTTGTGGATGAATGTGATGTCTGTCAATGCAACAAGGGAGAAACAGTCAAACCCCCGACACACTCCAACCCCTTCCAATCCCCCCTTCTATTTGGTGGGATATCTCTATGGATTTCATTGTGGGCCTACCTAAATCTGGCAAAAAAATAGTTATCATGCTGGTGGTTGATCATCTTTCCAAATATGCTCATTTATGTTCTCTACAACATCCCTTCACCGCCTCCACCACGGCCCCAATTTTTCATGGATAATATATTCAAACTTCATGGCATGCCAGATTCTATTATCTCTGACAAGGATCCCACATTCACTAGCATTTTTTGGCAAGAAATTTTCCAGATACAGGGCACCCAATTACATCTCATCACTGCATATCATCCCCAGAATGATGGCCAAATTGAAATTGTCAACAAGTGTTTGGAAACCTTTTTAATGTGTTTTGCATCAGATCATCAGCATCAGTGTGCTCAGTGGTTACCACTAGCGGAATGGTGGTACAACACATCTTACCATACATCCACTCACATGACTTCTTTTGAAGAAGTATATGGACAAAATCCACCATCAGTTCTCTCATATATGCCATGTGTCTATAAGGTTTAGGAGGTTGACAAAAATTTTACCGTACGCGAGGCCATTCTCCATACCTTGAAAGACAATTTGGTTTTGGCTCAAAATCACATGAAGCAGCAAGCAGATCAAGGTCATTTTGAAAGCCAATTTGTTGAAGGGGATCAAGTGTTTCTTCATCTACAACCTTATAACAAGACCTCCCTCAAAGCTAAACATTTTCAAAATCTTTCTCCCAAATTTTATGGTCCTTATACCATTATCACACATGTGGGGCCTGTCGCTTACCAATTATCTCTACCTAGTGATTCTAAGTTCCATCCAATTTTTCATGTCACATGTTTAAAAAAGGTGATTGGAACTAAGTGCCAAACTCAAACCCGTCTACAAGAGTTGGTTAAAGAATTTCCATTTGGCTATAGCCCCAAGTAGTCTTGGACTAGCATGAACATCGTCTCTGTCAGTGCACTATTAGGGAAGTAATAGTGCAATGGAAATATACAACCCCAGAAGATTCCACTTGGGAGCCAGCTACCATTCTGCAATAATTCCCCCATCTCAAGCCTTAAGGACAAGGTTATTTTTCAAGGGGGAGGGCATGTTAGGGACCTAACCTCCCTAACCCCTCATGTAGGTAGAATAATATATTTTCCATGTAATAAAGGTCGAAGTTAGCCTATAAGGCCTATTTAATAAATGAGAACAAGTCAATGTAAGAAGACCTAATATATGCTTCCGCTTCTAGAAAGATCTTCCACTAGAAGATTCTTTAGAAGATAGAATTAGTATAAATAAGAGCAATAGGCATGAGAAGTCTTTGTCTTGAGAATTATTGTAATAGAGCTCTACTATGTTGGAGGTTACCCCCTTGAAGAGGCAAGTGAACATTGTTTCCTATCAATAAAGGCATACTTTTGGTGTTGTGGTTCCATATAATTTGTTGTTCTGTTGTTATATCTACAGTATTTTCGTCTTTTGTTGCTATTTCGGTGTTGTTCTATGCATTATTTCTCTTTTCTGCTAATACAATAGATCTGGTACCTTACAGTCGACCAATCACACTAGTCATTCCTTCGACCAACCCTTAACCTTAATACCATGGTCAGATAGCACTTGTGCTAGTTCACCTATGATATCCATTGTTTCCTCCTCCAATGGGTGCGACCCTAGGTGATAAATCCTCCCTGAATGCAACATGTTGCTATATGTGCTTAGCGATGGGTTATTCCATATCTATCAACCCTCCAACATGTCATCTGTATAATCCATTGCTTCCTCCTTCATGCTCAACATCTATTCCACATATGTAGCCTTATGTCTCCCTCATCACTGCCCTTATTGACGCAACATATCAATCCCATGTAATTCCATTCAACATAACCTAAGATATATCTAACATGAAATAAGCATCTTCCATAAAAATAGACACACTTAAACAATATTTTAAAGGGGGGTGCCATTCCATTCATTTCCATCAAAACCATATGCATGGCTCTAACAGAAACTAAGTGTGATAGTCTTGACGCAACAACCCAATGCACAATATGATATGTATAGATTACCATTAGCACCACTAAAAACCCAACAATAATCAATCATGGTAGCAATAACCCATAATAACAACCCAACTATGCCTTTAGTGACTAACCAGACCCTAGGTCTTAGCCTTTACAATTCATTATGCTCACCCTTAGGTGGGTCAGGATTTCAAAAGTTGTTCCTCTATTGGCTACCCAATGGTGGACTTTACCCTCTTATCAATTGCTTCTTTCTAATATGAACAAGCTACATTTACTTCTTTTCCATTTATTTTCCCAGGGTTGAGGAATCGTGTTCCTTAACATTTGTCACCTTCTTCTCCATATACCTTTCCTTTAATCCACCCACAACCCGGCCTTGGAATCCTCAACATAGATTTCATATGTTATCACACTCCTACTATCTTAATGTCACTTTACTGATGAGGCACCACCATGCTCTTAACTCAAAATGAAGAAGACAACATCCTAGGAGAAGGCCTCCTTCATGCTCAACATATATTCCACATATGTAGCATTATGTCTCCCTCGTCACTTTCCTTATTGAGACTACATATCAATCCCATGTAATTCCATTCAACATAACCTAAGATATATCTAACAGGAAATAGGCATCTTCCATAAAAATAGACACACTTCAACAATATTTTAAAAGGGGTGTCATTCCATTCATTTCGATCAAAACCATACACATGGCTATAACAAAAACTGAGTATGATAGTCTTAACTCAACAACCCAATGTACAATATGATACATATATATTATCATTAGCACCACAAAAAAATCCAATAATAATCAATCATGATAGCAATAATCCATAATAACAACCCAACTATGCATTTAGTGATTAACCAGACCTTACCTTGGGTATTAACCTTTACAATTCCTTTACTATTCATTATTCTTACCCTTAGTTGGATCATGATTTCAAAAGTTGTTCCTCTATTGGCTACCCAATGATAGACTTTACCCTCTTATCAATTGCTTCTTTTCTAATATGAACAAACTACATTTACTTCTTTTCCATTTCTTTCCCTATATTAAGGAATCATGTTGCTTAACATTTGTCACCTTCTTCTCCATATACATTTCCTTTAA
>ML798921.1:40633-57745 GCA_009831015.1 Picea engelmannii | reverse complement strand
CTATCATTTTGCTAAATTTTATAATATCATGATTTTTATGCTAAATTAAAATGTCAATCCCTAATAACAACAACTTAACTTTTCATAAGTTAAATCTCAATAAAAGTTTAACCCTTATGCAAAAGTATGTCCTTCTCACTAACCAAGACCCATAGAACCAACACAAATTCTTTAATTTAACTCATTAACTGACATGGGTTTTCAATAACATATGACATATAAGTGCAAGCAAAGGTGTGTGAACCCCTACCAATATGGAGAAAGTTATCAACATATAAACTACACATTACACGATGAAGATATCACCTTGTACTTGAATATCACCTTGCACTAAAGATATCACCTTATACTTGAATATCACCTTGCACCTACATGGAGGAATTTAGTACTTGACACATGTTGTTTGGAGTGTCTTACCTCTTTTATATAATGAAGAAGACTTAGGGGGATGTGTATCTCTTATAATTGACTTTCTCTAACTCCTTACAGCATTGTACCTCATCTTGCTACTTAGACAACCATTATGAATCTTTAGTGTATGAGTATTACTTGTCCCATTATTTCACCTAGTTGTCTATCTTAGAAAAATATAAATATGTCAAGCATAGTTTTTAGAGAGACCTTGGCATTGAAATTTTACTACATATTTAAGAACTTTTACTTAGGTACATGTTATATATCATAGACATATTTACATTTAGTGCATGTGACTTAGTAAAAATTACAATCCTTTTACAAAAAAATTATGTATCAAGTTGAACTTTTACTTAAGTACATGTTATATATCATGAGACATATTTACATTTAGTGCACATGACTTGGTAAAAATTACAATCCTTTTACAAAAAATTTATGTATCGAGTTTTCTATACTTGGATAGTAAAATGGGATGTCAAAAATTACAATCCTTTTACAAAATTTTTATCTATCAAGTTATGTATATTTGGGTAGTAAAATGGGGTGTCAAAAATTACAATCCTTTTACAAAAAATTTATGTATCAAGTTATGTATACTTGGGTAGTAAAATAAAATGCCAAAATAATTTTTTATGGGACATGATCATGTGAAAAAGCTTTGAACTAATTGTAAATTTCATCATGTTATTTTTAGAAGGGGATCATCTATCATTAATTGTACAATGTTTACATTGAGGATAGTAAAACTAGAGGAGTTTAGAGGAGTTGTTACTCATGATTTTAAATTATACTAAGTGTGTTAAAAAGTTGACTGAAATAATTGAATAAATGCTATATTACTTCTAATACTCATATCTTCTCTAAACAAACATGCAACTTGAATAAAATTATTAATTTTAGTCTAATCATCTAAAACATCTCTTCATGATACTAATAATTAAGCTACCAACCTGATTAACTAATAAATATAATGGGCATTTCCATTAATATGTAAATATTAATAAAACAATATCACTTATACTGATCATCTCCTGATTAAGCTACGAACATAATCAACTAATAAATGCAATGTGCATTGCCCATTAATATGAAAATACTGATAAGGCAATATCACTTAAAGCCCACGTGACAACCTCTTTGCAAAGAAATAACACTAGGAGCACTCAGAAAGTGATTTAATAATATAACGGTGAAAGCATATGATTATTCAAATTATTATAAATGTGCACAATAAGGGTTATTTGAAACAGAGTGGGTGACGTGACAAAAGAAAAAATATAATATTATAGTGATAATATTTAAATATAATTTGAAAATTAATATAATAAAACAAATAGTAGATAGTTAAATTTGATTATGTGAATGTGAAGTTAATAATAATTTATAAATTTAATTTAAAACCAATTCCAAGGAAATAAACTTTGCATATAAAAAATAAAAATAAATTCCACTCATAAAAAAAGATTTATTATGTATTGCTAATATCAAATTGGATTGATTAGATAACATGGTGAATGCTCAAGGGTATGATTAAGAAGTTGATCTTGCAATGGGTCAAAGAATAGAGAACTCGTTACTTATTATCTAAGAGATTTATTGGTACATTTGATACATATTTACAAATGAATGGATGATTATATGATTTGAGATTGTTCAAAATGGTATCTAAGAGATTTATTGGTACATTTGATATATATTTACAAATGAATGGATGATTATATGATCTGAGATTATTCAAAATGGTAGACCTTATGTACAATGAAAGAGAAGAATCAATTGAATCATTGAATCATTCCTTAACATTAGGTTAATTAAGTCGTGCACTAACTTGGTCAACTTTGAGAACGGATGTTATTGTATCTCGATTGACTTAGTTAACTTTGATCACCTAATTGATCATTTGCATTTATCCTCTAAGTTGTGATGTGGCATTGGCATAATATACTGAATTGTCAATAAAGTGGCACAATGAGTTATTTAATGAGTTGACACAATTCACAAACTTTTTAGCATTATCCTAAGCAATAGCAATATAAGATACTAACAACAAAATTTTGTGCTTATGCAAAATTATTAAATATAAAGAAAACAACTCAAAATAAAATGCTTCAAAAATTGTTGGAACTCCATATTTGAGCGATTGAATCTGTGTGAACGTCCCAATAAAAATTTAAAATGTTAAATTCATTTATACATTCAAAAATACAATTTAAACAACAAAAAAATGATGATTTCACATCTGTTTCGCTTAATTCTAATTAAAAAAAATTAAATGAAATGCTTAGAAAAATATCTACTCACTGAACACATCGTACAAAGAAACAACAAAAGAAATCAGTGTAAGGCACTCCCATATCACATTGTCTTCTACGTCAGCGATTACAATTGGGCATATGCAGATCTAGTTTTGCTGACGTGGAGATATGTTCATGCATCGTTATGTCAGCAGTGACGACTGCCATGAAAAATATCTGTCAATTCGTGTACCTTTTTGACGTTTGACTCATCGATGAAGAGAACCTCCAATCGACACGTGGCGCGAATTGGAATGGCACGGGCACTAAATGTACCTAACCAGGGGCGGCGCCGACGATAACGTACCAGCAATGGGGATTCGCACTTGAATATTTGCACGTTCTTCACAAGGGACCCCGTGGATCCGCTGCGTCCAGATTCTACGAACCTGGCAGCAGGGGAGGGAAGCCAGTCGTGGTCAACCGTCCACGCAACTTAATTCTCCACGTAGACGACCGCCTCGACGGCAAGTTCAAAGCTGCCCGCTGAGCTGCAGAGTAGTTAACAGCTGGCCAGATTTGAGAATTCGATCCGGTTACTGACATCATGCAGGTGACGTCACGTCAGCGACGATTTCACTTTTATGTTTTGACTATGGAGAAATCTTTTGTTCTGGGTTACTTTTTTGGCATGTTTTTTGGTGGACTGCTTTTAAATTTCCGGTTAATTCAGAATTTTGATCCATTTTTTTGATCATCTGGATTAGTTTAAAATGAGGCAAAGCCCTAAAATAAGATTCTAAAATACATGAAACTTTGATCCATAAAAAATTCAAACTACCCCTCAAAATTTAGCCGGATTCAGATCCACTTTTTACCTTAAAAAAAGTTCACCTGCTCCTTTCCAGGTCATATTTGATTGGATGGGTTCATTTCATTTCCTTTATTTGCCTTTTTTTTCAGCTTGAGGATTCAGGGGAGGTTTATCTGCAATGTTGGTGGGTGTCCACAGAGGAGTTTATATATTTCAGCAAACACGTGTCCTCCTCAGATTCATCGTACTCGGCGAACAGAAAGAATCCAGAGGCAATTGGTTCGAAGAAGAAGAGATTGCTTGCACAACAAGACAGTTTGACATATCTCTATATAAGAGACGAGGCAGGGGAGAAGCATTAAAATAAATAGCAGAAGCAGTAGCAGGTCAGAGGATCCGAGAAGAAAACATAAGCATAAACATGGGCAGAAGAAATGCAGAGGCGGAATTACAATTGCCTCCGGGATTCAGATTCTTCCCTACAGAGGAAGAGCTGGTGGTGCATTACTTGTGCAGGAAAGCGGCCTCGCTGCCACTCCCTGTTCCCATAATAGCAGATGTAGACCTCTACAAATATGATCCATGGCAGCTTCCAGGTAATTTTTCATTTTTCCCCTCTGAGCCTTGTAGCCCATATATCTAAACAGATTCTAGAATGTGGAAACAGATGGAATTCAAGGCTTACTGAAGAGCTCGTTATTTTCTTTTATTGATTACAGAGAAAGCCCTGTTTGGAGAGAATGAATGGTACTTCTTCACTCCCCGGGATAGAAAGTACCCAAATGGATCAAGGCCCAACAGGGCGGCTGGTTCTGGATACTGGAAAGCTAGCGGTGCCGATAAGCCCATCACTGCTAAAGGAGGAAAGAAGAGAGTGGGCGTCAAGAAGGCTCTTGTCTTCTATGTTGGGAAAGCACCCAAAGGCTCAAAGACCAATTGGCTCATGCATGAATACCGTCTTTCCGATCTTAACAGGCCTGCAAGGAAGAAAGGTAGCTTAAGAGTAAGTAGTTATGTCTTCTCTTTGTTGGGTTTTAAGTGATTAGACACCTATGTTGGGATCTTGTTCCACACTGAATTCTATATTTTCCATGTCTGCTCTGTCATTTCATTCATGTATACTGATTGAAAGTACTCTTCTTGTTGCAGTTGGATGATTGGGTTCTCTGTAGAATATACAACAGAAAAATCAGTGCTGAGAAATTAGCACTGGAGCAGAAGGAAAGCTTCAATGATGTAGCAATGGAAACCATTGATGAAAAGGAGATGAAGGATCAGCCCACCTCAACTTCAATCGAGCATAGCAACCTGTCTTTTGATTCTTTGAGCAAATTGAGATCTTCTCCAACATGCTACAACGCGGTTCCCCCTGGTGTTTCTCCCATGAATTCCAATATCTGTTTCCAGAACCTGGATTTCTTCCAAAACTCAACCAGCCCTTTCAATACCAGTACCCTCAAGGCTCCAGTGCAGAATACAGCATTCAACCCAATTTCCTCCTCCATCAACCACCAACAGACAAATTGCAATTCGACAGACTTAATTTCAGGATTGCAGAATGATTCCAGCTGTTCCAAACCATCATCATTTTCGGAACCCATTTGGGAGAAAGAAGAAGTTGAGAGCAGCTTCAGATTGGAAAATTTCTCGCAGGAGCAGGAACAATCATTATTTAATTTCGGTCTGGAAGGTCTACAAAATCCCTTCCCCCATTTAGACCAAATAGCTTTTCGTGATGCTTATCAAGATTGGTTTTTAGCTTTATGAGCAAGGCTTATTGGCCTCTAGTTAAATTCCTTTTATAAATCTGCCTTCACTTCCATTGAATCTATGGACTTACAGCAAGGCTAAATGACCCCACATTAAATCATTTTTTTAATAAGACTCTGTCTCTAAGATTCTCATGTATCAAGCGGTTTGGTTTGTTCGTAATACTCACCGAGTTTTAAATCTTCCAAGCAACTTGAAGGTATTGATATTCCTCACCAAGTTTCAAATCTTCCGAGCAACATCACCCTTTTTCAAATCTTACAAGTACCATGATCTATTTTCGTGGCCACAACATGATCCCTTTTCATGACAATGGGTCATTAGGAAAATGATTATCACAATAATAATAATAATAATAATAATAATAATAATAATAATTGATCAATTTAATGAAATAATAATTAAAATTACAAGTCTTCACTATGTGGGCGCTCCTCTTACTTTTTAATGGGGTTCTTCCCCAACATTAATCCTTAACTCTCTTTCATTTAACCATTAGTAGGTGTTTTTTCTTTTTTTCTTGAAACCGACAAGTTCTTTTAGGTATAACTCATTGCTCCTTTCATTGTTCATTGACATTTTCTTTTTGAAAATTGCAACTTCTTTTAGTTATAACTTAATACTCTCTTCATTGTTCATCTTCTTTTTCAATATGTCATTATGGTTCTTTATCACCCTTATTTTATTCACCCACCATGCGTTTGTTATTACAACACAACATGGACTCCTTCGTTTTGTTCTTTAACTTCAACTTCTTTCATAGTACCTTCTTCTTTTATGCCTTCATCTTTGCTAATTTCATCTTAGATCGCCCTTCAATATAGGGCCTTACATTGCCATCTCTTTAAGGATGAAAGAAAACAACTCTCTTCCACTAAAAACATCTTCATTCACATAGGGATTTTTTTCACTAAGATCCCTTGCATGCCCTTCATAAACTACTCCTCCACTCATGAAAATCACTAGCTCAACTCCACTCTAAACCCTAATATATATGATTTTAGGATGCTCTTTACCCAAAAATCTATGACTCTCACAACTAGGTCATCACACTACTACAAGGCTATAAAGTTATGGCTATTTCAATGAATAGTGCTCTCATCTCTCCAAACAAACCTAGGGTGCTTCTAGTGCCTTTGAAAATATTCTCACATAGTCACTAGAAAGTCCACCCAAAAAATCTCATAGACAACATTGGAGAAGGTGCTCCTTAAATTTCTAAACCTCCCACCCAATCAACGAAGCCTCATACTTCATGAAGAGGTTGATATGTTCATCAAACCAATGTTTAAGTTCATCCTCATGAATCACTCCCCCATATTGTAGTGGTCTCACACATGACATCGTCTCGACAGTGGAACCAATTGTTGGATCTAGACCATGGTCCACTTAGGTGTCCAATTAAGGGATTGTAGTCTAACGTCTACATAGAGAAATTATAACAAATAGAGAGTGCAAGAGAAAAACAAGTAGATAGTGCAACTATAACTACTCTAATAGTCATTATGTTATCCTTATATCCATCTATTATATTCCTTGTACATGGGGTTTCATTTAGTAAAAAATGTTCCAAACACGTGAGTCCCTATACTTGTAACAATTATCCATATTTTTATATTTTGCCGCATCCTCCAATTATTTATCTAGTCCCCTAGTGGTAAATCCATTTATATATTTTTTTAAATATTGATGGAAAATTTACTACCTTATCATTAAAAAAATTAAAAAAATATTATATGTCATTTAAAGTTCTCTACCCCTTATATATATACATACTCATGCAATATTTTCCTAACTTCTAAGGTGACCCCACTGTAATTCCTTAATTATGCAACATATCAAATCCATGCAAATCCATACATCACAATCTAAGATATATCTAGCAAGAAATAAACACATAAACAATATTTTTAAGGGGGTTTCATTCCATCATTTTTATTAAAAACATATACATGACTCCAACAAAGAATGAGTGTGACAATCTTGACTGAAAAAACCAATGTGTAGGAGAATATATGCATACTACCATTATCACCATAAAAACCCATCAACAATTAATTGTAACAACAACAACCCGTAATAGTAATCCAACTATACCTTCAATTATCAACTTGACCCCAAAACACATCCTTTACAATTTATAATATTCTCCCTTAGATGGGTTGCAGTTGCAAAAGTCGTTCCTCTATTAGTTGCTCATAGGTGGACTTTACTATCTATCACTTCTAACATGCACAAACAAGATTTACTTCATAGTGATTTTTTTTTAAAGGCTATACTCAATCTATGGAAAGATTAAAAGAGTTGAAGACTTAAAATATGAAGGTCTCTTGTAAGCATTCAATGTGATAAGACTGACATAGATACATCTTAACTCTGGATGTATCATGCAACGAGAGGGATCAAATCCCTCAAGGTGAAAACTCTCTCTCGATCTATAAACTACCATGGATATTCCACTAGACAGTTCATCACAATAGATCTGATAAAATAACTAAAATCATTAATGTGAAGGTTAGTTTCCTTTCGATCTCAAATTCTTTGATTATTGGTTTTATGTTTAAAATGTATGAAATAGTTCAAATGTGAAAAATAGAGAATATAAATAAATACACACACCATCCACAAATAAACATGAGATATAACCTAGGAAACCCAATACGGGAGAAAACTCAGCTAGAAGGGTGAGACTGCTCTGCTCTCTCTTCTCCAAATGCAAGTACAAAGAAAGAGGCACTCTCTCGGGAGTTTCCTTTGACATTGTGTCATGTACAACTACTACAAAATATCTCTTCCTCTGTTATTCTCACAAAAATACCACTCTCAGTTGTTATGCTCAGCTATGGAATTAGAGAAAATGCAAAAGAATGGAACCCCCTCTCCTCCTAGTGGCCTGGTATTTAACAAAGCTCGATTGCCATCTAGGGGTAGGGTTTTGACTTCCTCAACCCTCAATTGTGATAAGGTTTTGGAACTTCTAGAATATTTTTTAAATTCCATACATGGCTAGCCCCATGTCTGTGAGTAATGGGGGTCGATGTGGCATCCTCTCATACCATGGTGGTCAACGTTGTAGGTCAACTTGTTGGAAGCATAATTTTTGCATATGAGCTTCGATCAACACGATTTTTGAAACGTTGGAAAGTTCTCAATGTGTAGAATAATGTCACGGTGTCCTACTTATTGATGGGAATTTTTTGACACCAAAAAAATCTATTTGATGCCTCAAATGGCTCTGGAAGGTTTCAAACCCTGATTTTCCAAATTGGAACCTGTCATTAAAATAACCCTACAAGTTGATGCCCCCAAATTTTCCACTATGAAAGCATTGATATAGATGAAAAATAATATAATGCTCCAATCTGGATCATACATCCCCATTTAGGGAGGCTTTTGGTCCCCAAAAGTTTTAATAAATGAGGTGAGATTATTTTTCCTCTACCTTCTCCTTGGAGTACCACTTTTCTTTTCTTGGAAGTTGTCCTTTCAACCCAATATTCCAAAGCTCATGTTGCCCCTGTATTGTAGTTATGGTCCTCTTATGAAAAATTGTGTCCTATTCCAACTATGTCTAAGCATTTGGTGCTAATTCCTCTGTGGAAGGTAAGACCCGCTCCTCCTCATGATCCAACATGGAAGGCTCATAGAGTTTTGAGATTCTCCACATTCACTACTGAGTAAATGTGCATGTATGGGGGTAGACTAAGTCTATAGGAATTATCTCCCACCTTATCTAACATCTCGAAAGGTCCATACTGCAGAGCCTTGATATTCTTTCTAGGACCCTATAGTCTTTACTTGTTCAGTTGTAACGAGACTCTATCTCCCACTTTAAATGAATTCTCGATTTTGTGTTGATCATGTCTAGCCTTGTATTTTTCCTGTGACTTCTTCAAAATATATTGTATTTTCAAATGAATCCACCTAATCTTCTCAACATTTTTTTCTATTCACAATGCATCTCCTGTGAGATCCCCCCTCACTCCTCTGCATTGTCCATATACAACATTTAAGTGTGAAGGTGAAAAATATCCAAAGCAAGTTTCAAAAGGTGAATTTCCAATAGAAGTTTTGACTGCTCTATTATAAGAGTGTTGTATGTAGATCATATTTTCATCCCAGGTCTTTAGATGTTTTTTATTATAACCCCTCAAAAGTTGCACCAAAGCCTTGTTGACTACTTTTTTCTACCCATTTCTCCGTGGATGGAATGTTGTAGATCTCTTCAACTTAGTTCCCATCTTCTCCCACAATGTAGTCCAAAATGTACTAATAAATTTGTTATCATGTCTGAGATGATGCTCCTTAGTATCCCAAAGTGCACCCAAACCTATTCAAAGAACATGTTTGTTGTTTCTTGTCCTTTGATGGTCTTTTTACAAGGAATGTGAATTCACATCTTGTTTAACTTGTCAACTACCACAAATAGATAGTCATTCCCCTTCCTGGTTGTTGGTAAACCTCCCACAAAATCCATGGAAATTCTTTCCCAAGGTCGAGTGGGCACATGTAAGGGATGGTATAGAACGTGCTTCCTCTTACTGGGCTTGTTGGTATAACAAAGTATACATCTTCTAATATGCCAGGCTACATCTTCTTGCATTATAGGCCAGTACACATACCTCTATAAATTAGCATCTATCTTCCCAACACCGAAATTTCCTGCAACCTTGGAGGTGTGAGATTCTTTGATAAGATGAAATCATTCACCTTTAGGGGCACATAGCTTGTTGAGCTTATAGAGTAACCCATTCTGGAAATGATAGTTAGCCTTGTTGTCACCTTATTCTATATGAATTTGTCCATGTAGTTGTTGAAACAACTCTTTGAAGTCCTCTTCTTATGTGCATGCCTCTCTGTATGCATCATGGGTAAAAGGCTCCATGTGCATCAGAGATCCAAAAGCTATAATATTGGATGTCAGTGGCCTTGAAAGCATGTCTCTCAACATGTTTGTGTTTCCTTTCTTATACTTGATGACTAGATGAAATTGTTGTAAAAACCCCATCCACTTGTAATGTCTAGTTTGTTGTAGCTTACTTTGGGCATACAAAAACTTTAGAAGTTGGTGATCTATGTGGATGATGGTCTCCTTTCCCATCAAATAGTGTTTTCACTTCTAGAAGCTTGAACTAGGGCATATATTTCCTTGTCATAGGTAGGGTAGTTGAGGAATTCCCCATGAAATGTTTCAGAATGATAACATGCAAGCCTTTTTACTTACATCAAAACCTCTCCCATGGCATACCTTCTTGCATATGTCTCCACCTTGAAATGCTTTTGCAAGTTTGGTAATGCAAGAATTGGTGCTTGACTGATCTTTCTTTTCAGCTCATTGAAAACCTTCTATTGATTCTTCTCTCACTGGAAAATCTTACAACTCATTGTTATGGTGTGGAGTGGTACAACTACTACTAAAAATGAAGCTATGAACTTCTGAAAGTAATGAAATGCTCCAATGAAACTTATAACTTCAATGAAATTTGTAGGAACTGGTCATTTCATGATTGCCTCCATCTTTGTGGGATTTATCTTGATCTCCCCTCCATTAATCACATACCCTACATACACCAAATACTATTAAGCAAACTCACATTTCTTGTGGTTAGCCAAGAGTTGGTGCTTCTTCAAAGTCTCTAACACCTACATGAGATGTGATATGTGCTCCACGTAGGTAGCATTATAAACTAGTATATCATTCAAATACACTATAAGAAATGAATCTACATATGGGCATAATGCATCATTCATTAGTCTCATAAATGTAGTTGGTGCATTACATAAACCAAATGGCATGACCAACCATTCATACAAACCTTCCAGGCAATCTTAAAGGAAATATTCTAGGTGTCTTCTTCCTTGACGTGTACCTAGTGGTATCCCAATTTGAGATCCAACTTGGTGAAATATTTTGCATGCTACAACTGATCTAACAGATCATCGATCATGGGTAGAGGGTACATATTTTTTAGTGTAATCTTGTTCAATGCTCTATAGTCAATACACATTCTCAAAGTCTCATCCTTCTTTGGTACAATTATGATAGGTGACCCACAAGGTGATATGCTTGGTTGAATCACACGTTGCTCCAAAAATTGTTGCAACTTCTTCTTCTTCACTTCATTTTCTTCCAGAACATACTGTCTATATAGCCCAACATTTTGCTATGGGGATTCTGGAAATAACTGTATTGTGTGCTCCACTTCCATCTTAGGTGGTATCCCTCTAGGCTCATGGAACACTCCTCTAATGCCTATAGAAACTACTCCAATTGATGTTTCTACTCTTTAGTACACCCCTCTATGGATGCCTTTACTCTTATCAACTCATCCTTGGTATGATTTTCTATTAAGAAAAGTAAAACATATTTCTTACTAGAACTAATCAACTTCTTGGCTTGGTTAGCACTTACCAGTTAGATCTTTGACTTTCTTTTATGTGTGTTGATGATGCAAGACTTCCCATCCTTGATTAGTCGGTACTGGTTGGATCTCCTCATGAATCTGTTGCATCCTTCATATATAGTAGGGGCTTCCAAACATTACTCCACATAAGTCAAGGGGTGATACGTCCAATTCCACTTCATCAATAAAATCAACATTTACAACAAATTTAATCTTACATTGTTTCTTTACCTTTATTTTAGCGTCCTTGTTGTAATGTCCCCAACCACCCAACTAGGAAACGCAACACAAAATATCAACTTCTTCCATAGTTTCATTCTCATTTTTTTTTAATTTCTTGGTAACGCACCTAGACACCCAACTGAGTCTCATTACCTCTATTCTTTTCACTCAAATACCACAATGTGGCATCTGTGCTACAGGTAAAATTTGCAAAGTAGCTTTGATACCATTTAATTAATGGCATGCTCTACATATGCAGCAATTATGCAATGCAACCAACGTACAATTCATGCATAGACATGTATAATAAACATATGTAATTTACATAAGCATTCACACGATAATAGCATAAATAACACAGATAAAATAACACCTATCTTGTTAATATTTTACCAATTGTGTGAAGACCTCAGACTTTCCTCTGTGCCATAGACTATGTTTCTCTTAACTTTCACCAACAAGTCACCCCCGAGTTGGCATTAAAACTCCACCATGACAAAGGAATCCTAAGCCAAGATAAGGTCTACTAACAATATAGGTTTGCAGTAGTGATGCATTTTATTAATATATGTGTGTGATTTCATTCTACAAATATAGGTTTGTTGGCCTTTTTGCATCCAAGATCTCCAACCTAATAATCACACATGAATCTTGGCTTCAAAACATATATACAAAGGCACACTGGCCCAAAATTTCTTGGCTCACCAGCCTATATGTAAATTTACAATTGGGGTTCAACCTAGGGGTATTACATTCCCCTCCCCCTTATTCATGCACTGTCCTCAATGCATTATATAAACATATACAATTAAAATCTTCAAAAGTATTTAAAAAGATGTGGGAATTCTGCTTGCATAGTGTCTTCATGCTCCCAAGTTACATTCTCGGGATCATACTAGGTCCATTGGAATTTATTGTTCCTATGGATCAATTCCAGAGCTTCTTTATCTTTCAGTCCAATATGCAAATCGATCGCACTTGAAAGTCTCCTTCTTGCTCCACCTGGATCACATTCCAATCAACGACATGATTAGCATCAAGTGCATACTTTTTAATCAAGGATACATGGAATACATTATGAATGCACATGGATGCAAGTAGTGCAAGCATGTATGAAACATGACCAATCCTCTCCAGGATTTCGAAAGGTCCACAATGTCTCACTGCAAGCTTTGAACAGTTCCCCAACTTCAAGGAACTTCGTTTGGCCTTTACTTTCAAGAACACATGGTCACCCACTTTAAATTCTCTGCGATATCTTCCTTTATCAGCACAACTTTCCTTCTTGTCTTGGGAAGCCTTTGAATTTGGTTTTATTTTCACCATATGTTCCTCCATTTCCTAGAACAATTATGGCCCAACCATTGCTCTGTCTGCTAGGTTTTCCTAGCTCACTAGCGTGTTTCATTTTCTACCATATAATTCCTCAAATGGGATCATCTTCAAAGATGTTTGATACTCATTATTATAAGCAAACCCACCAAGTGTAGGTAGTCTTTCCATTTTGATGGTTTATCCATCACATACATTCTCAACATATCTTCAATCACCTGATTTACCCTTTCTATTTTCCCATCTGACTCTGGATGATATGTTGTGCTAAAGTTCATATGTTTCCCAAATCCTTTGACTAATCCCTTCCAAAAATTTGATGTAAATTTGGGGTCTCTGAAAGACACAATTGTCTTAGGCACACCATGTATCCTAGCAATTTCTCTCATATAAATATCACCGATGTTAGTTGCTTTGTGAGTTAACTTCAATGGAACAAAATGGGCAGTTTTAGTAAGCGTATCCACCACTACCATGATGGAATCATGTTGCTTGGAAGTTTTTGGCAGCTTAGTGATGAAATCCATTGTTACAACTTCCCACTTCCTTTCAAGAATGGGTAATGGATGTATAAAACTAGCTAGGTGTCTATGCTCAACCTTGACTTTTTGACATTCCAAACATTTGGCTATATAATATGCCACTTATTTCTTCATACCTGGCCAATAATGTTTCCTCTTGATAGTTACAATAGTTTTCTAGCAACCTAGGTGCCCAACATAAGGCACAATATGCATTTCTTTTAACAAAAAAAATTTCAACTCCTGAGAATTAGGCACATAAACTTTCCCCCTGTACATGAGGATTTTATCCTCTCTCATCTCATAATCTTCACTTTTCTATTGCAAAATACCTTGTTGTAATTTTATCTTTATTTCCACATAGTGTTGATATGATTTTGCAGCCTCTAAATTTTTTTCTTTCAAATATGATGTATACATGCTAATGGTTGTAGCATGCATCTTGTGCACTCTCCTATTGAGTGAATCAACCACCTTATTCTATTTACCCTTGATATGATTTAAATCAAAGGTGTACCCATTGCGGAATTATAACCATCTTCTTTTCCTAGCATTCAAAGTTGGATGTCCAAACAAATATTTCAAATCGCTATAATATGTCAACTCAAATTTTTTTCCCACGAGGTAGTGCCTCCACATATTCAAGGCATGCATTATGGATGCCAATTCCAAATCATGAGTAGCATAGTTCATTTCATGCTATTTTAATTTCATTAATTTGTAGCATACCACATGCCCATTCTGACTAAGGACTCCACCAAGCCCTTCTTTGCATGCATAAGTGCATGCAACAAAATCTTCATTAGGGTCAACAATTCACAAAATTGGCGCACTTGTCAACAAACTCTTCAGGTGTTGGAAACTTCTTTCACAATCAGAAGTCCACTCAAATATCACACCCTTATTTTGAAAGCATGTGATTGGGTGTGTAATATTTGAGAAACGTTCAATAAATAATCTATAATACCTTGCAAGTCCCATGAAATATCTCACCTCTGAGACATTTCTCGGTGTTGGCCATCCTTCAATGGATTTTATCTTCTATGGATCCATTCCTATCCCTTCCTCTAATATGATATGGCCCAAGTAATGAATCTTCTTCTAATAAAATGAGCACTTGATCAACTTTGCATATAGTTGATTCTCTCTCAATATTATAGCACTATTCTCAAGTGTTACTCATGCTCTTCTTTAGAATTGGAGTAGATAAGAATTTCATCCAAGAAGACAATGACAAACTTATCCAATTAATCTCTAAAAATACCATTCATTAAACACATGAAGACAGTTGGTGCATTTAACAAACCAAATGGCACCATTGTAAACTCATAATGGACATACCTCGTTCTGAAGACAGTCTTGTTGATGTCTTCTTCTTTAATTCTTATTTGATGATAGATTGATCTAAGGTCAATCTTGGAAAATATATTTGCATCCTTCAACTAATAAAAAATATCATCTATCATTGGAAAAAATGATACTTGTTCTTCACAGTCACCTTATTTAGCTGCTCGAATTCAAAGCAAAGCCTCAACATGTTATCCTTCTTTTTCAAAAATAATACTAGGGCACCCCAAGGTGACACACTTGGGCATATATAACCCTTCTTCAAAACCTCTTCAAGTTGCATTTGCAATTCCTTCAACTTTGGTGTACTCATCCTATAAGGAGTCTTGGACATTGAGGATGCTCCAAGAATCATATTGATAGGGAAATCCATATCTTTCTTGGGTGGCAACCCAGGGATTTCTCTAAATACATATTCAACCTTTCTCGGGACTGCATAGTCTTCAATATTTGGCACTTTGTCTTTAGGTGCCTCCTCCATATGTGCTACAAATACTTGACATCCTTTCTTGAATATTTTCTTCATCTATAAGGTTGAAATTTCTCTGACAATTACTTCCCTTGGAATAACTTGAAATCTCCTCAAGTTCCCTTCTTCATCCAAGAAAGTAAATGCCTTATTATAATAGTCTACGAAAACATGATGCTTGTCCAACCAATCCATACCAACGAGGAAATCATATGAGCCCAAATGTATGATATTCAAATCTTATTTTGTGCCCAGTCCATTCATATCTATAGAACATTCCTTAACCATCTCATTAATTTTTATTTTATCTCTTGTAGCTAGTTGCACCAACCAAGATGCCCCAAGCTTGCTTCTTGGAAAATAAAAACTTTCCACCATCTTAGGATCTAGATAATTATGACTAGCTCATGCATCAACTAAAATAACATTGGGTTGGTCATTAATCTTACCTTCCACTTCAATCATGTGGGAATGAAACTCAACTTGTTTGTTATCCAGGGCTACATAGAACCTTGGTACATTTATGCCCATGTCTTCAACTGTATCAACTTGTTTTACATTCTGAGCAATCCTCACTTTTTCATCTATATGAGGGAATTCTCTCTACATTTGATCTCCCTCACAACCCCAACACTTCATAGGTTGTTTCCTTGGTCTTTGTCATTATGGGCTCCTTAGAAGTTGGTTGTCCCTGAGGATTATTTTTGAAGAATGGTGGCTTGGTCCCCTTCTTCCTCTGCTCTATATTACCTTTATTCTTATCTTTATCAAGACTTTTGGTAAGTTGGTTTTCCTCTATGTTTATCATAGAGGAATTTATCTTTCCTTATGGTTTCCTCCAATTTGTTGGAATCATCATATTGTATCTTATCACTAAAAAATAATGGAAGCCCACTCAAGTACCTATGAATATTAACCTGTTAATCCTTGATAAAAGAAACATATTTCAACAACTCTATGTATCTCCTTTCATACTCATATATGGTCATGCTCTTGAGCTTTTTTTTTTTTTAAATAAAAAAGGGGAGGATCCTGCTATTATATATTATCAAAAATCTGTAACAGAGTGTACATGGTCAAGAGACTAGAACGTCCAAAATGCTGCCGGAAACCGGAAACCAGCATAGAAACGAGGCAAAAACAGCTATAATCTATTGGCACCTGTCCTGCCCGAAGGAAACCAGGACAGGTGCCTAAAGTCTAGTGGAATATAAAACAGTAACATAAAGCTAAAACCATAAAACATGTAAATCCTAGGTGATTGGTGACCTGTCGTCTTCGTTGGTCTTCCTCGTGGAGCCAACCGGGATGGCGAAAGACTGCGCACAGAGTGGACACTTGCGCCGTGTTGGAATGCCAGAATGGGCATCGAATAGAACGTCTAGGCGTTGTCCCATGATGTGTGCACGGTGCTCCAGGTCAGCCATGTGGCCTCGGAACTCAAACAACAAGGACAGGTGCTCCTCGCGGGATAGAAAACCATGCATGTCACCCCCATCGATGGACGCGCTGTGCTTCTCGTCATCCTGCCCACCGCTCCTTTCCTCCATTTGCTTCTCGTCACCCTGCGCATCTCCAACAT
>ML798921.1:17339-35616 GCA_009831015.1 Picea engelmannii | reverse complement strand
TGCTTTCCGCCTCCTGACCTGCACATTTGGTTTCCTGTAAAAGTAAAATGTCTGGGTGTTCTGTCTTTATACAATCTCGGAGGATCCGTTGTTTGGACCGTCCATTCAGGCCTCTTATGTTCCAGGATATTGTTTTCATCATGTGGAAGATGGGGGGGGGTGGAGGTAACCCTCCGAGAGCCGCTGTATCTGGCCAGAGTTAATCATTAGGTGCCCTGCTTCCTTAATAAGCTGTTGTGCTGGTTTGCGTCCTCGCCTCTTGTTCTCCTTAGAGGATTTTTTTCTCTCGAGGCTGGGGTCGGCCATGATGCCCAGCCTGGCCGTAGATCCCGCTGTGGAGTCGGTGAAGACTTTGTGCACTTTCCGTAGCTGCTCTACAGGGATATGCTGCAGATCCTTCTGATTTAGGGCTTCCTCTAGTTTCTCTAGGTCTATTTCTTCCAGTTCTGTTTCGTTCATCAGCATGTTGGTGTCTTCGTCCCGGCTAGTCTGTGTTATCTGGATTATTTCCTTCTGATTGGCGCTGCGTGGATCTTCAGGGCTCTTTCCTTTTGCCTGCATGGATGCTTGAAGGGGGTTTTGAGACGTCTTTACTTGCGGTTCCTGGTTCAGAGCTTCAAAATAATTCTTGGAGGGGTTCCTTGAGGTTGAGCTCTGGTTCTGCTTTTTAGAGGGGTTTTTCCGCCTTCCAGTAACATTGGTAAAGCCATCCTTCTGCTTTGGTTCGGAGGATTTGGGGGCTGAGGCATTCAGTGGGAAGTCTCTAAACAGATGGCCATGCTCATGGCATTTTCTGCATCGAAACGGTATGTGCTCGTAGTCAAGGGTTTGGTTCCAGTCCTCATCCTGGTATTCCAGTGTGATGGAGCCGGGAAGAGGTTTTGATATGTCCATGTAGATACAGATGCAGGCATAAGATGTGTATTTTCTTATCTTGGTAGCCTCTGAGGCTTTAACATATTGCCCCATCGTGTTTCCTATTCCCATTAGTATTTCTTCCAGCCAAAATTCCTGTGGTAATGAGTACAACCGGATCCAAACCGGAGCCCATGAGAAGTCTTCTAGATCTGGGTTGAATCTGTCGGTCCAGAATCGTAGAAATAAGCCTGCTGAGTTATAGAAATATGGACCATTGTCAAATATTCTATCCTTGTCCTCTAGATTGTATAGGATAATTGTGAATAACCCCTTGGAGCTGAGCTGTACCTCATAGTCTCCCTTGGGGTTCCACCAGTCCTTGATCCATCTGGATAGATCTCTTTCAGTCGGCCATAGGCCCAGAAATTTACCTATGAGTGCATGGTCCATCATAAATTGGGTGTGTTCCCCCACCCTGGTCGATGTAATACGGTAAAGCGGAGGTTTTTCCGTTTGAGGGATGCACTTACCTGGCAGCCAGTTTTTGGAAGTTTGTGGGTTGGCCGTGCTGGACTCGCTTTCCATTTCTTTATTGGAGCTACGCCCCTGTGCAAAGAGCTGTTCCTTGAGATGCGCCGGCGGTTCAAAGGCCGACCGCTTGGCCCGGAGTCCGGATTTATCATTGGCTGCGATGTCGCTGTACGAGGGGGGTTCCCCCCCCGTCCGTGCTCATTATTGGAAGTGCAGGAATCACGTGAGTATCCGAGTTGAATAGCTAGAAGAAAGGAGTCAGTTCAGAAAGCTGGAGCGCGCATCAGGCGGTCACTGGTCGGCGTTACAGTTGAGCGTTAGGGTTCGCATCCAGTGGATCTCTATGTACCATCATGCTCTTGAGCTTGAATTCAAAGAACTCCTTCATTTTCTTATCATAGTAATTTTTTGTTAAGTATTTATTTTTAAAATACCTTTTGAATTCCCCCCAAGTAACCTTCTTCTCATCAATATGTTGCACTTGCACAAACTGGTCTCACCACATTAATGATTTTCCTTTGATATGGTAGATGGAAATTCGCCCTTCTGCATGTGAAGAGTAATTATCAAAATGAAAGTAATTCCTCATGCCCAATAGCCATTTCTTTGCATCTTCATCTTTCTTGTTCTTACCATCAAAAGTAGGAGTCTTAATCTTATTCATTTCTCCTTGTAGCTCATCTACTCCAGACCTCTTCTTATGTTTCCTGACAGGTGATATACTCGGAATGTTGTATGCCCTTCTAGTTGAGTGCCTTGGTGAGTGATGATGATTTCTACTCACACTTCTAGATTCTTTCCTTCTGGCAAGAGATCTATGACTCCCAAACTTTCTTGACTCTATCTCATTATCCATTTTCTTCTCTATTCTATCTAAGCTCTGCAACATCTTGATATTGAAGCCATATTGTTGTTCTTTAGCCTTCATAAGTCTATCATTAACATCCTTATAGCTTTTCATATCTCTTTGCAAACTCTTTATAGTCTCTACCAAATTCATGCTCTCCTCTATGTCTTCTCCATGCTCATTGGATTATGTTACTGCAACACCCATGCCCATACCAAATATTTTTCCTTGATCTTCATATTTGAAATTTCCTTGGGAATCATCCATGTCTTGGTTTACTGATATTTCTATTGAATTCTTCTTACTTTGAATTGTGTTCTTGGTTCTGCAAAATGTGCATGCAATAGGATTTGTAAGGCTACAAGAATTTAACAAGTCCATCATTTTATGCAACATTTTGTTCTTCAGAATTTCACCAGAAATAATTTATTTCTGATTTTCTTAATATATTTTTTATATACATTCTTGAGTGAATACATGGACTCTGATGTCCATGAATTCTCCTAACTAATTATCGTGTCCCCTTCAAATATTTGAGAAGGAAGACTATTAATGGAGTGATAAGGAAGATAAATTTGTTAGCTCGAGCATCATAGCTTTGATGCTTAGTCACCATCTGATTATATTTGAATTAGATCTTGACCATTGGTCCATTATCTTGGCTATTATAACACTCAACATGAATCTAATACTCTACATCCGTTTGATATGGACTTTGGTTCAATCTCAACCATCAAAACATTTTACCTCTACTTGGAAATTTTTCTTAACTTTATCGCAGGTTCACAACCCATTCTCTATTCTTGTTATAACTTTTGCCTCCTCCAAAAGACACCATCATGTTCCATCGTATCCATTATACACCCATACTTAGTCATTTTCTCTGAGATCTCACCATGGTCTGTGGTCATTTCCTTATGCTTCAACACCTCCACGATATTCTTCACACCAGCAAAGTCTTGAAACTTAGTCAAATTCTGAAATTTCACCGCGGGTTCGGGTGATCCCATATTTCTTTTAAAAATACTCTTAGAACTCCATCCACCCATATGCCCGATCGATCCTTAAGACTTAGAAAAATCTTGAAATTTCATTGTGCTTCACGATGTATTACCTCTTCGCCGACATACTCTTCACACCCAGAGTCTTGGTACTTATCCATATTTCCAAAACTCCTTTGGAGGTTCACGGGTTTGTGTGATTCCTTACCCACACATTTGATCCTCTCTACGCTCCATGGTATCTTGATACTTAACCATATATATATATATATATATATATATATATATATATATATATATTACCGAGAGTTCATAGGTTGGTCTAGTTTCTTGTCCATACCCTCGATTCTCTCTGAGATCCGCAGTAGCTTAACACTTAGAAAAAATACAAGATCTTACCACAGTTTCGTGGGACTGGAAGTTTTCCTGCTACATGGCTCCACATATCCTACCAACTATCATTCCATACAACATGTACCTACCATCATGGAAGTACACATCATTATTCTACCACATTAGTTGACATGTGGCCTCCACATCATGTTGACGTCATCGTATGAAAAAATACCCAATTGTTTTTTCAAAATTTCAATCTTTTGTGACTTATCTCTCCAGAGTTCTTGTTGTTGGTCCATGAAGGTTCAATATTGAACCTGGTGGCTTTGATACCACAATGTAGTGTCCTCATCTTCCCAACTAGACAACTCCACACAAAAGCTCAACTTTCGCCACAATTGTGTTCTCATTTTTTTTGAATTTCTTAGTAACGGACCCAACCACCCAATTGAGTCATGTTACCTCTATTATTTTTGCTCAAATACCATTGTTGTATAGTTGGTTGTCATTGATGTTGTTGGATAGTTGGTTGTCATTAGTTTCAACAAGCAGTGGTTTCCATGACTCATTGATGTCAACAGATGTGATGGGTGTATTTGGAGAAGTCTCCAAAGTGGTCCCCTTATGGCGTATCTCTAAGCATGGCCTGCACAGGAAGACACTTTGAAGAAGTATACAAGAAACCCATATGTGTGGTCATGAATCCTCAATTTGTTTGAGGAATAAGTACATGAAGGATAGGGTAAATGCAAGTAACACACTCATAGATGGAGTCCTTGTCGTGTCGTTTCCAATGGTAGGTAGTACGTCATGTGGTTCCTCAGGGTTGAGAAGTTATGAAGTCATGAAGTTGGAATCCAAAAATATGGGTTAAGAAGCCCTAAATATGGGTTGAGAAGCCCCTAATTGGTTGCAAGTCATTAATGAAAGGGTAAAGTAGTTGTAACAAGAAATTTCAAGAAGCCCTAAAGTTAAGGAAAGAGGTTACTTAGAAAAAGTATATATGCACCTCAAGAAGTCACTCATAAGTACATTCACACATAAAAGTTCATTGAATATATATATAAGTGAGCAATTGATTCTTATCTGAGGTGACGAAGGATATCAGAGGTGAATTTCAGAGGGAATATGAAGTGATGAAGGGAAAAATTCCAAGGGAGGATGAAGTCTTGTGATGATGTGTTCTAAGGTATGTTATTTAAAGGACGTCTTACCATTTTAACTATAATTATTTTTATAGAATGAATTAGATAGAGAAACTTGGAGGATGTTGATAAGACATGTCAAGGTACTTGCGGTAAAAATTTCAACTTCTGGGTCATTGTAGTTTTGGAGATACACTATGTGGAAGATAGGGTTTTTGGCTAGTCCTGAAACTAGTCTCAAACAAGTGTTCTGGGTAAAACAACCCTAACGTCTTCATAAAGGATACAAATTATGTGAAATGAATTGCAGTGGAAATGTAATAGTATGTCGTATCTTTTATGTGAGTTTCATATGATATCAAATATTGAGCGTGTGGCATGCTGTATGAGTTCACTCTCCAGAATATAAGGATAGAATTCATCAAGGTCTGCCATTTTTGCTATAAATTGTATTTTGAGAAGGTTCATACCCTGGAATTTTTAGGAGATGGAAGAAAGATCTCAGATTATCTATGGTTAGAATTTCATACCTTTATTCATTATAGGTACAAAGTTATGCTTGTTGAAAGTTAGGGTTTGTGACTAATCCAAAACTAGTCTCCTGAGACTGAGGTAAAGTTTGATGAAGATGTTATTTTCTTGTTGTTGAAATTGAGGAAGAGATATAAGTCAGTAATTTTGTGTATCATGTCTAATACATTATTAAAGGTATGCTTTACATATGTTAGTAAGGGTTATGTTTATGGTACATGCTTGAGGCATGTCTTGATGATGATGGTATGTGATATGGTATAGGTTTGGTGCATGGTATGATATAGGTGTTGGTGCATGGTTGATGCACGGTTTGGTACAGGTGTTGGTGCATTATTGGTGCATGGTTGATACAGGTCGATGTACGTGGTTGATGTACATGATTTGGTGATTTTGGTACATGCTTGGCACATGACTAGAGGCATGTTGTGTCGGTGATATTGAGAATCTGGTTGAGAGGTGTTCTTGGTGATTGTGTATCTGGTTTCATTGATGTTGAGTATCAACTATAGTGACAGGTTGATAGTGATAATGACAGGTTGATGAGATAGTGACAGTGATAGTGGCAGTGCCAGGTTGACAGTGCCAGGTTGACAACGGTAGTGATTGTGGTAGTGGCAGTTTTGTCTACACTTATATTTCATGCCGTCAGGACAAGGCAAGGAAAGGGATTTTTAGCCTCCTTCCGGTTGGTTCCGGAGAAATCAGAGAGTTGGTGCTTCCTTCAATTTGGTGCCTATAAATCAGGGGGTCATAGCCTCCTTCTAGTTGGTGTCGAATAAGGAAGGGAGTTGGTGCTTCCTTCAGGTTGGTGCCTATAAACCAGGGGGTTGGTTCCTCCTTCTAGTTGGTGCTGGAGAATTTGGAAGTTGGTGCTTCCTATGAGTGTAATAATTGATATATATAAGAAATAATTTCATGGTTTTCTCCCATTTGGGTTTCCACGTAAATTTTGGTGTACTATGTATCTGTGGTTACTTTTTATGCATTGTTGATTTATATTGATGATGATATATTGAATGATAATGATAAACCGTTGAATATTGTAGATAAATTTGAAGTTCATATATTGTGGTTGAAAGTGCTCATACTAATTCACCACCCACGCCCCCCCTCCTCTTAGTATTGGTGGATATTCCAAAAATTGGTATCATAGCAGGTCCTTCAAGAAAGAAGTTTAACCACTGGAAGGTAGATCATGGAGAGCAACAGTTTGTATAGAAATTGAATACCAAAATTTAATGGTCAGAATGGTCAGAGATATGAGATGTGGAGCATAGGGATGAGAGTATTCTTACGGGCACAAGGATATGATGTTTGGAAATCAGTTGTGATAGGATACACCACTACAAAGAAACCAAAGACTACAACTAAAAATGAATTGAAAAGAAACAACAAAATAACAATGGATTTCATCTGGGAAGGATTAACTGATTCGGTAAGAGAGAAAGTGGGAAAATGTTCATCAACTAAATAAATTTGGGATAAGCTACATAATCTCTATTCCCAGGAATATCCCATCACATAGTCATATCCTTTTAAAGAAACTGTAGGTACATAACAAGAAGAAATATGCTCATCACGTCAGACAGATTCACAAGAAGAAGACGGTGAAACAAACATAATTTATTTTGAGACTGCACTAGTCAGTGATTTAGGAGAGCTAAGGAAAGAAAGAGAAGAAAACAATTCACTCGAGAAAGAATTGATCAAGCTAAAGGAAGGTGTTCAAAGTTATAAAGAATTCCAAGTAGAAGAAGCTAGAAGGATTGAAGGGAAGAAACATACAAAAATTAGTTGGAAGAAAGGTAGTGTCTAGAAGATGAAAGAAAGGAAGCAGAGCAAGAATAAGAACTTAAGGAAAACAAGCTTGAAGTAGAATTCAATCAACGAGAAATAATACTTGAAGAAGAAATCATCTCCTTGAAAATTCAACTTGAGGAAGCAAAGAGAACATAAGAAGTAATGAAGATCCAAATGACGAAGAACCAAGAAGAGGTTGAGAACCTTGAAGAAGAAATTGTCACATTGAGAGTTAAATTTGTCAAGCTCAGCAAGAACATTGAAGAGAGAGAAACATCCACATCATCAATAAAGAAAGTTTAAGGTTACATGTTACTAGAAAGAAATAATGAAGATAAGAGTAAGAGTTATGCATAATTCATCAAAGGAGCTACTAAGAAGGAAGAATGTGAGCCCTCAAAGAATAACATTCTAGAAATGAAGAAAATTCAAGAAGAAGATTACAGAAGAGACAAATATCAAAGAAAACCCTCCACATTCAGGTATCAAAGAAACTTCAATCATTGTGAAGGAAACAACAGAGGAGAATTTCGTGATCAAGCAAGGCATGAATTCAGAAGGACTACATCACAAAGAAGACCATTTAGTCCCTGGTATGAAAGTTTCTTTTATGGTCATTGTTTTATTTGTACTAACTTTGGACATAAGGTTGTAGATTGCAGAGAATATGGAAGAAATTTTCAGACAAGAAATACCTATGTGGCTCCCCGCAACATTGAATGTTACAAATGCCATAACTATGGACATATAGCCCGTGATTGTAGAAGCATGATGGATACTTCTTTGAAAGAGAACACTGATATCGTATATAAAAAGGTTTGGAAAAGAAAAAAAGAATAGGTAAATGAAGAATAGATGAATGAAGGACACCCAAAAGTCATATTCTCAAGATTGGAATATTACGAGATCAGGACAAATCTACAGGAAACAAAGAAAATGTCATATACAGGAAGGTTTGGAGAAGAACTGAAAAACAAGAAGAACAATTGAATGAAAACCAGGTCCCAAATATCATACTCACGATATTTGCAGTAGTGTGATATCATGATGTATCCACAAGAAAAGAGGAATATGTCAGAGTTCAAGATGATGACATAATTCAGAAAGAGGATGAAAAGGAATATGTCTCCACAGACGAAGAGGAATATTATTCTGCGTCAAAGAGGATATTTTTTTGAGTCATTTGGCTTGGAGACTCTCAATAAATATGAATATTGAATAGAAGGAGTCTAAGCAACAACTCTACAGATCATAGAACTATCTTTCGAGTAGTATGAAGTGTTTACAAATTTTGGAAAGACAATGTTCAGAATGGTAAAGTGATAGATGGGTCAACATTATGTGCAGTTGAGTAGCAGAATCATGGAAAATTGTTATGACACATTGACAGAGATGATTTTATGAGATTTTTTATAAGTCTAAATAGATACATGACAATGGATGAAAGCATAGTAACAATTTGAATCAGTGGAATCAGAAAGAAAAGCAATAAAAGGCACAATAGAAGTTATATCGTTAAGAGAAGGTATGGTCATTGATGTGAACTTAACAATCCATGAAGAGAGGAAGCACCAATAGACAAGACATGGTATGATAAATTTTATTTATATATATATATATATATATATATATATATATATATATCAGTGAATTACAAGAGGAAGCGCCAATGGACAAAGAACACCAAAAGAGAGGAAAGAAAACATATGTAGGAAATCCCACAATGATCTACACGACATCTTACAAAGAAGTAAAGGGAGAGAAGTTGTTAGGAAATAAAGATCAGAAGCATGAATATAGGGGGAGCACATGAAGTTAGAGAAAGGTTGTTCATAGAAGGTATATCTATAGGGGGAGCTATCCTTTTACCCATGATGTCAAAAGAGGAGAAAGATAAATAATAGAAGTGAATGATTAGAAGCATGAAGACAGGAGGAGCAACCCCAAAGGGAGATACCTTTTGTCATTGATGTCAAAGGGGGATAGAAACATGAGGAGAGAAATAGTAGGAGAATTGGTCACATGTAGAGTGTTGTAGTATGAGTGTTTTCATCAATTCCAAATGGGGAGATTGTTGGACAGTTGGTTGTGATTGATGTTGTTGGACAGTTGGTTGTCATTGATGTAAAAAAAAAGTGGTCGCCATTGATGTCAATAGATGTGATGGGTGTATTTGGAGAAGCCTCCAAAGTGGTCCCCTTATGGCGTAGCTCTAAGCATGGACCTCACAGGAATACACTTTGAAGAAGTCTACAATAAACCCATATGTATGGTCATGAAGCCCGAAGTTGTTTGAGGAATAAGTACATGAAGAAGGGTAAATGCAGGTAGCAAACTCATATAATGATAGTCCTTGTCATTCCATTTCCAATGGTAGGTGGTATGACACATGGTTCCTCGTGGTTGAGAAGTTATGAGGTCATAAAGTTGGAAGCCCCAAATATGGGTTAAGAATCCCCTAACTGGTTGCAAGTCATTAATGAAAGGGTAAAGTGGTTGTAACAAGAAAGTTCAAGAAGCCCTAAAGTTAAGGAAAAAGGTTACTTAGAAAAAGTATATATACACCTCAAGAAGTCACTCATAAGTACATTCACACATACAAGTTCATTGAATATCTATCTAAGTGAGAAAATGATTCTTATATGAGGTAATGAAGGATATCTGAGGAAAATTTCCGAGGGAAGATGAAGTAAAGAAGGGTGGAATTCCAAAGGGAGGATGAAGTTTTGTAATGATGTGTTCTAAGGTTTGTTATTGAAAGGACATCTTACCATTTTTTCTATATATGTTTTTGTAGAATGAATCAAATAGTGAAACTTGGAGGATGTTGAGAAGACATATCAAGGTACTTGTGGTAAAAATTTCATCTTCTAGGTCATTTTATTTTTGGAGATACACTCTGTGTAAGACAAGATTTTTAGCTAGTTCTGAAACTAGTCTCAAACATGTGTTTTGGGTAAAAATGTCATAACGTATTCATATACAATCGAAATTATGTGAGACAAATTGAAATGGAAAGATAACAGTCTATAGTATATTGAGTGTGAGTTTTAGAATCAAATATCAAATATTGAGTGTGTGTAATGATGTACGATTTCACTCTCCAGAATACGCTAGAATAAGGTCTTCCATTTTCACTATAACTTCTATTCTGAGAAGTTTTAGACCCGGTAAGTCTTAGGAGATGGAAGAAAGATATCATAGTATCTATGGTTAAAATTTCAGACCTTTGTTCATTATAGGTACAGAGTTATGCTTGTTGAAATTTAGTGTTTGTCACTAATCCAAAACTAGTCTCGTGAGACTGAGGTAAAGTTTGTTGAAGATGTTATTCTCTTGTTATTGAAGTTGAGGAAGAGCTACAGGTATGTAATTTTGTGTATCATGTATGATACATGATTAGAGGTATTGGTTACATATCTTATTGAGGGTTATGTTTATGGTACATGCTTGAGGCATGTATTGATGATGATGGTACATGTTTGGTACATGGTATGATATAGGTTTTGGTGCATGGTTGATGCACGGTTTGGTACAGTTGTTGGTGCATGGTTGATGCACGGTTTGGTACAAGTGTTGGTGCATGATTGATGCATGCTTGATATAGGTTGATGTACATGATTTGGTGATATTGGTACATGCTTATCACATGACTAGAGGCATGTTGTGGTGATATTGAGCATATGGTTGAGAGGTGTTCTTGGTGATTGCATATCTGGTTTCGTTGATGTTGAGTATCAGTGGTAGTGACAGGTTGACAATGATAGTGATAGGTTGATGAGACAGTGATAGTGACAGTGAAAATGATTGTGGTAGTGACAATTTTGTCTACACTTATATTTCATAGCCAAAGGACGGGGCAAGGAAAGGGGGTTGTATCTTCCTTCCAGTTGGAGCCAGAGAACTCAGGGATTTGGTGCTTCCTTCAGGTTGGTGCCTGTAAATTAGGGGGTCATAGCCTCCTTCTAATTGGTGCTGGAGAACTCAGGGAGTTGATGCTCCCTTCATGTTGGTGCATGTCAATCAAGGGGTTGGTGTCTCCTTCTAGTTGGTGCTAGATAATTTGGAAGTTGGTGCTTCCTATGAATGTAATCTTTGATATATATAAGAAAGCATTTTGTGGTTTTCTCCCATTTGGTTTTCCACGTAAATTGTGGTGTATTGTGTATCTATGGTTACTTGTTATGCATTTTTGATTTATATTGTTGATGATATATTGAATGCTAATGATAAAATGTTGAATATTGTTGATAAATTTGAAGTTCATATATTGTGGTTAAAATTGGTAAAAAAGTACTCATATTGATTCGCTCCCCTCTGATTATTGGTGAATATTCCAACAACCACAATGTGGCATATCTACTACTAATAAACTTTGCAAAGTAGCTATGATACCATTTAATTAATGTCATGCTCTGCATATGCAACAATTATACAATGCAACGAGCGTACAATTCATGCAGAAACATGTATAATAAACATACAAAATTTACATAAGCATTCACACTACAATATTATAAAGAACACAAATAAAATAACACTTGATTTTAGGTTTTTGTGGTGGGAGTGGTTTGTAGAGTTGGTCAGAAAGTACACAGTCATCATTTTGATTTTTGTTAATGTTTCATATCACTAGCAACTCTAAAAAAATAACACTTATCTTGCTAATATCTCACCAACTACATGTAGACCTCGGACTTTCCTCCTAGCCATAGACTCTATTGCTCTTAACTTTTAGCAGCAGGTCACCCTTGAGTTGGGGATAAAAATCCACCATGGAAAAGGAATGTTAAGCCAAGCTAAGGTCTGTGAACAATCAAAATATTCATAATAAGGTGTCAACTCTAGAAGACAACCTATAGTCTCTCATTCCCCACATGTTTCTCCCACCCTAGGAAGTGTGCCCCATCTCTTCTCAACAGTCCTTTGGCTGCCCCACTTCCCTTCCAGGGCTTCAACAATAGGAGGAACAGGAAGTCTCAGATCCCTATAGCTGTAGCTTGTCCCCTTGGGAATACAATTCCCAACAGTTCTCTCACGTGGAGAGAATGATCAAGGCCTAAAAAATCGCTTCTTAAATAGTCCATGGGCTTCACAAACCGCCTCTTCAACTCAATTTACCCATATTACTGGTTGAAACTAACTCAAAATATTCCCAGGTACCGATATGATGATGGCAGCAAGGTACGAATGATAGGAGAGTGAGTGAATGATGGAATGATGGGAAAATGAACTAAATTCCCCAAATATATTTGCATGTTCCCAACTTGACACTTGTCATGTTGGGAACTATATGGGCCCCCATAAGGACCCCCCCTCCCCCCACCCCACCCCACATGGTGATACGTTCCCTCTTAGGAACTTATGATAAATGAATATACATACTTTATACTTTAGAATTTTAGGAATATTAATATAATATTCCTTTGGGTTTAAGCCCCCTTGGCTTAGCCCCTCATATTAGATTCTTATCCCCCTTCTCCCTTTTGAGTGGAGTTTATCCCCCCATACTCTTTTATCAATTTGTTTTACAGTAGTGATTCATTTTATTAATATCTAGGTGTGATTAAATTTTACAAAGATAGGCTCGCTGGCCTTTTTGCATCTAGGCTCTCCAATCTAATAATCACACAGGAATCCTAACCTCAAAACATATATACAAAGGCACACTGGCCCAAAATGTTATGGCTCACCAGCCTATATGTACATTTACATTTACATTTACAATTGGGTTTCAACCTAGGGGCATTACACTTGTTTATCCAACCCAATGGATAGGGGATAGGATGACCATGAACCTCTATTCCAAGCTTCCTGACCATATACAATACTATAAGATTAGCCTATGAGCCAAAGTCTAACAAAGTGTCTACCTTGGTCTTGTTGACCTAGATCTTGATGTGGAAGAGTTTGGTGATCACCTTCTCTATGTGTGTTGATGATGTAGGACTTCCCATCCTTGATTAGTCGGTACTGCTTGGCTCTTCATGTAAAGGCTACTTAGATTCATCTCCTTCTGCACCAATGTGCAGAAAATATTCTCATCCACATAGGAGCTTCTTTCGATCAGATTGCTCAAATTTGTGGCTAGAAGATTAATTTTATTTGCTTCCTTCTTGTGGTTCTTCGAGTTCAACTCTGGATGTAGCTTCCAACACTTTTCCTCATTGTGGCCATCAATATTAATATGGTTGTTGGAATTGATGTGCAGTGGTTGTCATCTTCTTATCCTTTCCTCCTTTTCACTTCTTCTTCCCCTCCTTGGAAGCTTCCTGGTGCTCTTTCTGCTTGGAATCGCTTGGCTTCCCTTTCTTGTGGCCTATGTTTTCCAAATATTTTTCTTGCACACATGCCTCATCCATTGTCTTTGGCTTGAAAATAATTAGTTTCTTTCGTAGATGGCTATGAAGACCCCCCAAATACTTGAGGAGTACATCTAGGTTCTTGGGAGATATACGTAGCATGATGGCCATCTTTATGAACTCAATGGTGTACTTTTGTACACTTTTCCCTTACTTATGCCTGAAGTGTTAGTGCCCCTGGATCCATCGGTCCTATACATACTTAATATGGTAGCATTGGAACATGATGAGGGATTTGAAAGCCTCCCACCTAGTTACTGGTGGATCACCCCCTAGCCTAAGTGTTTATGTATGGCTTTCCCACCAAGTTAATGCATGGATCTCTAACTTCAGTCTAGCAAATGATATCCCTTATTCTTCATCTATATGGTGAACGTTGAAATAAACTTCTAGTTTTTGCAACCAATGATTCAGTTTTAATGCATAAATATCACCTTGGTATGGTGATCCAGGTGGATATCAGTGGCCACCCACCTATTCCATGGGCTCGAAAAACAGTTTTCCATCTTGGCAGTTTTTCGGGTTCCAAACTTCCGGAGCCGTTTTGAGGCCCTAAACGACGTTTTTTGGGCATCAAACCTCTGACAAATATGAGCTTGTTTTGGACTTGATATTCATTATCAGTAGTTGTAGTCCTTAGATAGATATTTCCAACAGTGTATCAAGCGCCCCAAACGGAGATCGTATGCAAAAGTTACGCCCCTGAGAAGTTGACGTATCAACTACCCCCATCGGGGCCCACAAACCTTTTGGATTTTTATCTTCCAGGGTTAGGGTTTTGGATTTTTCTTATGTTAAAAAGGCATTTGGAGCCTCATTGTAACAATCATCTTCTTTCGAATGAGAGTAGTCGCCACATCTCTTCTCAGAGATAAGCTTCCACCATTCTAGCGAGTCTTTCTCTCTATATTTTTATAGTCTTTGTACATTTTAACTCATTAATAGAAATTGTATTATTGTATCTTTGTGTTTATGATTGCATCTCTGATACATTTATGTTATATTGTTGGATATCTGAGATATATCTGTATATTTATTTATTATATCTCCGCTCTCATTTCATGCCGAAAATAATCTGGATCAGTGGTATTAGAGCAGGCTGCTCTTGATCATTTTTCAATGCATGTTCCCGACAAGGTCTGAGTATAGAAAGTTGGGTATTGATATTGTCTCTCTTGAGGAAAATTTCTCTCGCACACCCAAGAAATCCTCAATGGCGGAAGAAAATAAAAACAACAGAGAAGACGATTCTATTAATTTGTTGCTTGAGCAAGCTCTCACGTGACAGAGGGACGAAATGATGGAGAATTTTTCCCACATCCTTCAACGTTTGTTGATAGCATCATGCGCATATTCATCAAGTGGCCACTTTGGAGGCACCTCACCTTTTAAGGTACAAGTCAATTTTGATATTCCTATATTTGAAGGTCAGATAGATGCGGATGCCCTAGACAAATGGTTCAATCTGTTAGAAGGTTATTTCTCTGTCCACAATTGTTCCTACAGAGAAAAGATCATCTTCACGCTCCTTGAGGCTCTCCCCCATGTCAAAAATTGGTGGGAAACTTACTGGGAGAAAATTTCCACAGAGGAGATTGGAATATATGGGGTCAAGCCCACTTGGGATTTTTTTGTGGATGCGGTAAAGGAACAATATTACCCTGTTGGAAACTATGAGGACCGATACATGAGATGGAACACACTGTGGAAAGAGAGGGGCCAAGCAGTTCTGGAGTTCACCAATACCTTCCATACCTTGCGCACCAAGATAGGTATCAAAGACTTTGAGCAACATCTGGTTCTGAAATACCACGGGGCTCTCAACAGATACATCCAAACTGAAATGGATTTTCTGGACATCTCATCACTCAGTTCTTCTTGTCGATATGTTGTTAAAATCGAGCAGAAGTTAAAGCACTAGAAAAAATGGGATTTTGGATCTATAAATCCGCAACAACCAAAGTATGAGAAAGACAACCCTAATAAACATCTTCCTGAAAACTAGTCTAAGCCACAGGAAAAGAAGGGCCATGGGAAGACGAAGAAGGACACCAGAAAATGGTGCGATTTCCACAAAATCCCCTGGCACAACACTGATGAATGTCGCTCAAAACATTCATTGGTGGCTGAGATCAAAGACAAGGATTCGAACCTTGATTCAGAATCTGATTTTGAAAATACTGGTAAAAGACAGATCATCGACGTAGACCCCACTAATATTGTCGCGACCGCAACAATTCAACTAGAAGAACCAACAGATCCCGAAGAGGGGGAGCACCTTTTTCATTCACAGATGTGGGTGAAGGGGACCCCACTGCATTTTATTATTGATAACGGAATCCAAAAGAACCTCATCTCAGCAGAGGTCGTCAAATAGTTTGGATTTTCGACAACACCACACCCGCAGCCATACAACATCAGGTGGCTTCGCCAAGGACGTGATCTTTGTGTCAACCAACAGTGTCTATTGTCATAGGGAATCGAACCCTTCAAGGATGAGTTATTATGTGATGTTTCCCCACTAGATGTATGTGATGTTCTCTTGGGCCAGCCATATATGTGGAAGCGCCATGTTTTTTATGAGTCTCGACCCCATAGTGTCATTGTTACTTTAGGGGGTCATCTCTACAGAATACTAGAGGTAGTTCCAACTATTGTCTCACCTAAACAATGCTGCAAGGTAGTATCTCATACTACAAAATTCATCTTCTTCACAATCTGTTCAAAAGGTGAACAGGAGGATACTGCAACCACTACAACCTCGGCCCAAGTACCTTCTATCCAATAGAAGCGGGTCAAAAATACTACAGCAAAGCGCAAATATTTCATTTGCATACAAACATATCATGTAGCCTGACTGGTTGAATAGATTCAACCCTGCCAGCAATAGGTTTGTGATAGCCTTCCACAAATTAAGTAATGCGATGTCTCCAGCAAGGCAGGGAGCTCACCAAGATTTAGATTCAGAAAACGCTTGCCTCTCTCCCATGAGAAATCAAAACAATGGAGACCATTGCTTCCTAAGGAGGGAGGATTGATATAGGTGGATATCGGTGGCCACCCACCTATTCCACAGGCTCAAAAAATAGTTTTCCATCTTGGCATTTTTTTGGGGTTCCAAACTTCCGGAGTCGTTTTGAGGCCCTAAACGACGTTTTTTGGGCATGAAGCCTTCGACAAATATGAGTCTGTTTTGAACTTGATATTCATTATTAGCAGTTGTAGTCCTCAGATAGATATTTCCAACAATGTATTGAGCACCCCAAATGGAGATCATATGCAAAAGTTATGCCATTGGGAAGTTGGTGTATCAATTACCCCCATCGGGGCCCACAAACCTTTTGTCTTTTCATCTTCTGGGGTTAGGGTTTTGGATTTTGCTTATGTTAAAAAGGCCTTTGGAGCCTCATTGTAACAATCATCTTATTTCCAATGAGAGTATCCTTCACATCTCTTCTCAAAGATAATCTTCCACCATTCTATCGAGTCTTTCACTCTGTATTTTTATAGTCTTTGTACATTTTCGCTCATTAATAGAAATTGTATTACTGTACCTCTATGTTTATGATTGCATCTATGATACATTTATGTTATATTGTTGGATATCACTGTATATTTCTTTATTATATCACTTCTCTCATTTCGTGCCGAAAATAATCTGGATCATATGACTTTATGTCCACTTTTGCTTCCATGTTGAATAAATACTATGAAGGGTTTATGGTACTGGAACTCGATTTCTCTTTCTTGGGATTTTTCCTTGACTTATTTTCAGCGTCTTCATTATCACCCATTTCCCTTCTGATCTCATAGTTAGAGATTCCAACCTCTCTAATTGGTTCAAACTTGATTGTTAGAGCTGGCATGAGGAGGGACATATTGCAAGATATGTCAACGACTTTCTATTTTAGCCTCACAAATCTCTCCTATGTTGGATATCAAGGGTTGTTATGAATAGACGGGTTGGTCATGGCTAGGGTTTTGCATCTTTCTTCTTAAATCGATTCCTAGATCCTTGCAACTTTCCAAAAATATGCCAAGAAAACTTGCTCCGATACCAATATGATCTCTAAACTATCGTGGATATTCCAATGGAAAGTTCTTCGCAATAGATCTATTAAAATTACTAAAATATTTACTATGAAGGTTAGTTTCCTTTAGATCTCATATTCTTTAATTATCATTTTTTTTCTTAAAATGTATGAAATAGTTCAAATGCAAAAAATAGAGAACATAAATAAATACACACACACCATCCACAAATAAACACAATATATAACTTGGGAAACCCAATATGGAAGAAAATCCAACTAGAAGGTGAGTTCGTTCGACTTTGTTTTCTTCAAATGCAAGTATAAAGAAAGAGTCACTCTCTATGGAGTTTCCTTTGAAAATGTAGCTTGTATGGATGCTACAAAATCTCTCCTCCTCTATTATACTCACAAAAATACCACTCTTATAGTGTCCCCAAGGCCGAGCCCTATTGTAAACCAAGTTCTGAAAGGAATTGTAATCATGTTTTATAGGCTGGTGAGCCAAGTTTTCATAAGCTGGAGGCTTATGTGTTGATAGGCCAGGGAGCCTGAGTATTGAAGGCCAGGAGCCTATTGTTGTATATGTAATCATGCAGAACACTGTTCTAGGATAAATTCGTGAGTGCGGACACAAACCAATCTCCCCAGATCCACCTGGATCTGGAACAAACTGTGACAGAATACTACTCTTTCCCTAGTTCTAAAGTATTGAATGGACAAGAGAAGAAGGATGATGTACTTACTTTATGAAATCTCTCCTTATCTCTGTTGATCCTCGCTCTGCTACAATGCTCTTGCGTCGTCCAATCACAACAACACAAACCAATCA
>ML798921.1:0-17239 GCA_009831015.1 Picea engelmannii | reverse complement strand
CAAGAAGAAGATAGCAATGAAGACCCAAATATGTACCGGGAGGTTTTTACACAACATTGGGATCCATATCGTTTTAACCATTTTCATGATCAACCTGTTGAATAAAGGTTATTAGTGGGACATGTCCACTATCATGTCTTACTGGATGACAGTAGTGTTAGTCGATTTCTGTGGGTTCACGATATGAACTCCACTTTGTACAAACTCTTGTCGTTTATCTGTCGTAAGGAATCTTGGAAACCCAGAGAACTTCTCTGGATTTTGGTGTGGTTTGACCCACATTTCCAAGGTACTTCCAAATACGTGGAAAGATGAGTAGAATATTGGTCAGATGGCTCTTGCATGTTCTCTCCGCCAAGTATGCAATAAATCTAGAAAGGAGATTTGATTCTTAGGGGAATAAGTCAAATGTCTTTTCAAAAAATGATTACTTTTCTCAAAAACTTTGTATATAAGGAGAAGGGAGGTTCATAGCAAGGGGTCTAACTTTTTAGTCAATCTGAGTCTTCTAAGATCCCTCTCTTTGAGCTTTGAGTCGTTATTTTAAGTTGCTTTGATAAGCCTGTGTGATTCTGGCTCGGCTAGCACGAACCTAAAGTGGAAAAAGCATTTAGTTTCAATCTATAAGTCTGTGTGGAATGTTTTGAGAGAGAGCAGCCTGTGCTCAAGTTCAAGTTTGTAAACCCATGTCGTTTTGGCTCATATAATACAAATCAACTTCCTCATGTTTATCTCTGAAAATTTTCTATTCTCTTGTCTGTGTATTTTTCTATTTCTGTTTGCCTACTAAAGCGATTGTCGGAAGTTCACTGGAGGTTGGTGCCCGAAAGTTCACTTAGGTCGTGAAGAGCGTCGTGGTAAGTCCCGCTAGGAAGGTGGCCGCTAAGGGCAGTAAGGCATTGGGTTGTTTGAAGGTTCAAGCTAGGATCTTCTTGGGTTCACCTAGGGGGTCACCAGGTTCAAGCTGAGATTGTAGAAGAAAGCATCAGCAAAAGTAGAAAAGTAAAGACAAGCAAGAAAGACAAACTTTCAAGCTTCATTCTCCGTCGGAGGAAGCCTCTGTGTTTACAAAATGGTATCATAGCCAAGACTCATTTTGACCTGGGTATGATAACAGACTTATCTCTCTGTTATATGTTTCATTAGTATATATATCTGCGATAACCCTATCAAAAGTCTCAAGCCTTTGAAAGACAAGGTTTCCACTTTTGCGACTCTCTTAGTTCTAGCTAGTCATTGCCTGAGCAGTCGGCCAGGAGCCTATTCAAAATTCTCTCAGAGAACTAGAATTAAACACCCTTCTTTTCTGTGCAGTGATAGTTATTACTATCTTTAAAGTTATGGATCGCTCTATGTCTTTTAAAGAAGTAAGGGATGTTGAATGCAGTACTTCTGAAAGTAGCCTTAGCTCCATGTTCTCTGATAATAATGTTGAATGTTTAAACCATGCCAATATAGAAGTAGTTGAGTCACAACCTCAAGCCGCATGTAGATTACCCGATATCTCTCCCAACCAAGTATATAGTGATTTGAGCATGTTTCATTCATGTGCCATTAACAGAGTTTTTTTCAAACAATCAATCAGTTGTATCCAACAAAATAGTGATGTAACTCAAACCATTTCCTTACTCAAAGTTAAAGAAATCCAAGTTGAAGCAAAGAAACATAAAACAAACTATATTCATTTTGGTTGTATCCGAGTAGGCATCAATGCCTTAGTACAAAAGGGAATAGATGCCTATGCCCTCTGCACCATCCGAGACATGACTCACAATAAATTTACCGACTCTCTCATTGGTGGCATTGTTGTGCCCTTATCAAATGGTCCTGTATACTTTGATTGTTATCCAAATTTCTCATTCTATACTTTTGATGAAAACCTTGAGGATATTCTTAAACTCCAAATCCGCACTATTGTCTTTGACATGTGTAATAATCGCACTAATATTTCTATCCACTCTCGTGGTTTCTTCCGACATACCAACACTTTATACCCTGCTATGTTACATGAACCCAGCCAAAATTCTCAATCCAGTACACTCATCCTTACTAACCCTGTCAACCAAAAAATGGAACATCAACTCATCAAATGGGAAAACCTCTCTTTTCCCTCTCACTGGGTTATAGACATTCCTCGAAACCCCATCCAACATACCATCACCTYTGCACACATACAAGAATCACCTTCTTATGTTGTGATCTCTTTCCCTCCTTCAAAACAGAGCTTGCATACTAAGCATGGTGGACTTTCTACACCTTCTCCACCATCTACAACTTTGTGCTTACATCCCTCTCTCCAACCTCTAGCTTCCTCACTCGGACGAGTCCCCTACTCTATCCAATGCTTAGATTGTCACAAATTGGTAACTCTTTCAAGCCTATCCACAACCACAGAAGACAACCAAATCCAATTTGAACACCAATTCCATAATCCAAGAACAAACTTTCCTCCTCCCATCTCTACAACAAAAGATCCTTGTCCACACCCTCAATGTTCAGAAATTCCTTTTCCCCATGACAATCACATGTTAATGATAACCTCTCCTTCTCCCGACCTATACATTTCCCCTTGCCATTCTATTCCAAAGGATTTAAAAAGACCGACAATACCAGAAACAAGAAAATTCCTTACCCTAATGAGAGGGTGCAAGAAAAAGCATGTAAAAGAAGATTGGATAAAACTCATGCTAAATTGGGATCTCTTTACTCATCCTAGTGCTGAGAAATTCTCAAAATCTACACCAGACAAAGAAAAAATAGATTTGTCAATAGCATGGAAAAATTATATGAAAGAAAAGGATGTCTGAATTTCCTTTTACGAGTGGAAAGAACAACAAGAATTTCGTGCCATATTCTGCAGAAACCACTCAGTAAGAAAAATCCTTTCCCCTTTTCTCATACGACCTATCCTCACCCCACTTGTTTTCTACCCTGTCCAAACTATATCCATACCTGATCTGGGCAAAGAAGTTAGCAAGCTAAAAATAGACATTAAAAAAGCCACAATAAAAGAAGATAAGCAGCAAATCTTGTCCATTGAACACCAAAAATTCCATGTCCTTGTGGATATCATGATCAAGGGAAAAAGGTTTCGGCTCAAAACCTTCCTAGATACTGGTTCTGATCTAAATATTCTAAACAAAGAAATCATTCATGTCCAATTTTGGCATAAGACCCAACAAAGTGCTATCGGTTTGGGAAACCAACCTACTCAACTACTCTATGAAATACCTGAAGCAAATTTATGTTTCTAACATTATTGTCTATCCTTAAAATTCCTGTTAACAGAAATCCCAGTTGCCTGCATTCTTGGCACTCCCTTCTTTGGTGTTGTTGAGCCACATGGTTCCACCAGACTACCCAATAAATCTCGTGGTTATTTCATCAGTATTCCCTCCCCAACCAAAACTTCAAAGATCTCTATCCAACTCCCTTTTGTGTCTATACCCAGGATATCATCTCATATCCACACAGTCCAGAAAAAAGTACTAAAAATAGAAGAATTGAAGGGAAAAAGGACTGAGCTAAGAATTAAAGATCAAATTGCCTAGAGTCATATACAACAACAGATTTTAGAACTCCAGAAATAATTTGAAGCAAAGGTATGCTCAGAAAATCCCATTGCATTTTGGCACCATAAAAAGCATGAAGTAGAACTTCCTTACAAAGATTCATATGAAGGAACATCGTGCAAAAGCAAACCTATCCCTATGAACATAGAATACCAAAATATTTTCTCTGATGAAATACAAGGTCTATTCCACAAAGGACTTATCAGAGAATCTATTAGACCATGGAATTGTTACGAATTCTATGTAAATAAACACTCTGAACAAGTAAGAGGAATCCCTAGATCGGTCATCAACTACAAACCTTTGAATATGGTATTGGCTGATGACACATACCCTATCCCTAACAAGTCCAGTTTGGTGACCAAAATTGTTGGAGCAAAGATCTTCTCCAAGTTTGATCTAAAATCAGGTTTTTGGCAAGTGGCCATAAAAGAAGAAGATAAGTTCAAAACTACCTTTAGTGTTCCCGCAGGACACTATGAATGGAATGTCATGCCCTTTGGATTGAAAAATGCCCCTTCCAAATTTCAGAGAGTCTTGGATGATGCCCTAAAACAATACTTTGATTGGTTGATTGTTTATATTGATGACATCCTAGTATTTTCTTCCTTCGTTGAACAACACTTCAAACATCTCAGAAAGTTCTTGCAGATTATCCAAAAGGCTGGATTAGTATTTTCAAAAAAGAAACTAGAATTATTCAAAACAGAGATAAAGTATATTGGGCACATCATAAATAATGGTGAATTGGTCCTCCAGAACCATGCTATTGAATTTGCAGATAAATTCCCAGACAAAATTATGGACAAATTACAACTCCAAAGATTCTTGGGAAGTCTCAATTATATAAGCCATTTTTATAAAGACTGTGCACAAGATAAAAAGTTGTTGAATGATAGGTTGAAGAAAGAAGCAAATCCTTGAACAAACGCACATACCCAAGCAGTCAAGAAAATCAAGGCAAAAGAAAAAACATTGCCACTTCTTCATATATCTGACGATGATCTTTACAAAATTGTTGAAACGGATGCTAGCAATCTTGGATGGGGAGTTGTACTCAAACAAATCAAAATTCAAAATGGCATACAAACAGAAGAAATAGTTCAGTTTGCCTCTGGTCTCTGGCAACCTAGTGAGAAAAACTATTTTGCATTAGACAAAGAAATAAAAGTTGCCTTGAATGCAATACACAAGCTTGAAATTTTTCTTATCAATATTTTTTTTTTGTTAAGAACAGGTGTTGCAGCCATGAAAAGAGTTTTGAATAAAGAAGTTAAAAATGCCAGTGATTCCAAGTTTGCTCGATGGAAGGCTTTATTAAGTGATTTTGATTTTGATATAGAACATATCAAAGTTACATCTAATAGTATTCCATATTTCCTAAGCTGAGAACATTTGCAATCTCATGCAATGATCATCTCTATTCGTTGGCAAAATGGCTCAGAAGTCTTAACGTCTATCCCCAATCTTATCAGTTGGGAACAATACAAAGAAGAATGGAGGCCACATTGGGAATTAAGAAGCACTCAGATCATAAATTCAACAAGTTTACATTGCCCACAAAGAATGGTCCCTGAGGTTCGAGCAAGACCAACATCAAATGTTCTACTCTCCGTCATCACCAGAGCAACTCAAAAGGCATATGAAGCTCAGGATGCTTTAAGCAGTACCTTCCATGATATTGATCTTATTTGGGAAATCCACAACCACAGAGGGCCACATCAACAATACTATTGTTTGCACAGACCAAGGATGTTACTACAGTGGCCTGAAAGAAATCCTAGCATCTATTTTCCTGACAGTGATTATAATTATTCTCGCTACAAAAAATTATGGTGGGATTTCTTACAAAAAGAAGATGACCTATCCCTAATCAAGTTTGGAAATGTAAACACTACCACATCAGGAAGACCTCCAACTTGGCTAGCCGAATGGTGGGAAGCATTCGGAGTTAACAAAAGCGCAGTTGATCCAGAACTCATATGTTCCATGAGTACTCTCTCACTTCACTGAGTACAAAACCTCTACCAATATGGACCTAATGATGGAGAAATCTTATGTAATTTTATTTTAAATCACCACCAATGGGTCAATAAAACCAGAACTTCCATCCAAATGATGAATGGACAACCAGTCATAGTACGCAAATGCTATACGAAGATGTGGGACACATTGAGATATGAAGAAAAATTTCATACTCACATTGAAAATGACTAATAAGTCTATCATGTCTTACTGGCCGACAGTGGTGTCAGTCGATTTCCGAGGGTTCACGTTACGAACTCCACTTTGTACAAACTCTTGTCATTTATCTGTCGCAAGGAATCTTGGAAACCCAGAGCACTTCTCTGGCTTTTGGCATGGTTTGACCCGCATTTCCAAGGTACTTTAAAATACGTGGAAAGATGATTAGAATCTTGGTCGGATAGCTCTTGCATATTCTCTCCGCCAAGTATACAATAAATCTAGAAAGTATATTTGATTCTAAGGGGAAGAAGTAAAATGTCTTTTCAAAAAATGATTCCTTTCTCCAAAATATTGTATATAAGGAGAAGGGAGGTTCATAGCAAAGGGTCTCGGTTTTTAGTCAGTCCGAATCTTCTAAGCTCCCTCTCTTTGAGCTTCGAGTCTTTCTTTTAATTTGCTTTGATAAGCCTGCATGATTCTGGCTCGGCCAACATGAACCTAAAGTGGCAGAAGCATTTAGTTTCAGTCTATAAGTCTGTGTGGAATTTTTTGAGAGAGAGCAACATGTGCTCAAGTTCAAGTCTGTAAACCCATGTCGTTTTGGCTCATATAATACAAATCAGCTTCTGCATGTTTATCTCTGAAAATTGTCTATTCTCTTGTCTGTGTATTTTGCTATTTCGGTTTGCCTATTAAAGCGATTGCCGGAAGTTCACTAGAGGTTGGTGCCCGAAAGTTCACTGAAAATATTGTTGGAAGTTCACTTAGGTCCTGAAGAGCGTCGTGGTAAGTCCTGCTAGGTAGGTGGCCGCTAAGGACAGTAAGGCATTGGGTTGTTCGAAGATTCAAGCTAGGATCTTCTTGGGTTCACCTAGGGGGTCGCCAGGTTCAAGCTGAGATCATAGAAGAAAGCATCAACAAAAATAGAAAAGCAAAGACAAGCAAGCAAGAGACCAAATATATATATTTGATCCAAACTAAAGCAAGCAAGCAAAAGATCAAGTATATATATCTGAACCAAACTTTTATAATTAATGACATTTTTATGGTTATAAGCTTTATTATATCAACATGATATATTAGTAGTAATAATTTTTTTATTAAACTTTTATAACTAATGACATTTTTATGGTTATGAGCTTTATTCTATGAACATTATGACTTTAGTATATATTTTAATTTGTGTATGGAACTTTTTAAAATATTTATAATCTTTATTGTATAACATGATATATTAGTAATAATAATTTTTTTATTAAATTTTATAACTAATGACATTTTTATGGTTATAAGCTTTATTTTATCAACATTATTACATTTTTATGGTTATAAGCTTTATTGTATCAACATTATGACTTTAGTATATATTTTTAGTTTGTGTATTGAACTTTTTAAAATATTTATAAGCTTTATTGTATAACATGATATATTAGTAGTAATAATTTTTTTATTAAATTTTATAACTAATGACATTTTTATGGTTATAAGCTTTATTGTATCAACATTATGACTTTAGTATATATCTTTAATTTGTGTATGGAACTTTTTAAAATATAATATTTTTTTGATTTTTTATACATAATTTGACACTGACACTTGTAGTTGTAAGTGTACTTATTATGAAGTTTATGTTATATTTATTAATCTTCTCAATTCATTAATAATAGAATTTGTCTTCATCATTTATGGATAAAAAATTTCATGCATTACTTATACGGACACTTGGATAAAAAAAATATAATATTTTTTTGATTTTTTATACATAATTTGACACTGACACTTGTAGTTGTAAGTGTACTCATTATGAAGTTTCTGTTATATTTATTAATCTTCTCAGTTCATTAATAATAGAATTTGTCTTCATCATTTATGGATAAAAAATTTMATGCATTACTTATACTGACACTTGTAGTTGTAAGTGTACTCATTGTGATGTTTTGTTATATTTACTAATCTTCATAGTGACACTTTTTTTTTCCAGGAATAAGTTTTTCTCAATTTTATAAAGCGTATAAAACTGTTTACAGCGACAGCAGCTTGTCAAGAGGCATACAGCCATGTTCAGAGAGGGTCTGTTCATACAATGATCCTTTTGAGAGGTACAGCTCTGTATAAAAACTAACCACAAATACAGCTTGTGTTCTTCATACTGACACTTGTAGTTGTAAGTGTACTCATTGTGATGTTTTGTTATATTTACTAATCTTCTCAATTCATTAAAGATAGAATTTTTCTTCATAAGGATAAAAAATTCCATGCATTACTTATACAAAGTTGTCTCATAGTGATAAATTCATTGTGATCTATTAGTAATAAAAAAATTATTAAGCTTTTATCATTGATGACATTTTTACATTTTATGGTTATAAGCTTTATTGTCTCAATACTATGACTTTAGTATATATCTTTAATTTGTATATGGAACTTTTTAAAACACAATGAGTTGTGTTTGTCCTTTATACATAATTTGACACTCACTCTTGTAGTTGTAAGTGTAGTCATTATGATGTTGGTGTAGTTGCTTTTGTTTTATGATTAATATTCTCAATTCTTTAATGGATAGAATTTGTTTTCATCATTTTTTAACGGATATAAATTTTCATGTATTATTTATATAAAGTTATTTCACATAGTGATAAATTTATTATATTATTAATTGTAGATTTTTTTAAATTTTTTTATTATTAATAACATTTTTATTGTTGTAAGTTTTATTATCTCAATATTATTGAAGTTATTGATTTTAATATATATTTTTAGTGCATTAAATTATTAGTCAAGTGTTTTAGAATTAATTTCTCATTTGAACATAAGAATATTTTGACAATGTTCACATTGAAAAGATTTTTATTACAGAATAAGTTTGATCCATGTTGTATAATTAGACATATTCAAAGAGACTCATTGTGGTTTTTTGCAAATACCCACCAACAACTCTTAGACAAGTGAATGAGAAATCTCGCACTACCAACATTTACATTAACTTAACCAACCCACTATGTAAACAACCCTTCATGATTAGGCTATAATTCTAACATAAGATTGAGTCAAGATCTACTATCATTTTGCTAAATTTTATAATATCATGATTTTTATGCTAAATTAAAATGTCAATCCCTAATAACAACAACTTAACTTTTCATAAGTTAAATCTCAATAAAAGTTTAACCCTTATGCAAAAGTATGTCCTTCTCACTAACCAAGACCCATAGAACCAACACAAATTCTTTAATTTAACTCATTAACTGACATGGGTTTTCAATAACATATGACATATAAGTGCAAGCAAAGGTGTGTGAACCCCTACCAATATGGAGAAAGTTATCAACATATAAACTACACATTACACGATGAAGATATCACCTTGTACTTGAATATCACCTTGCACTAAAGATATCACCTTATACTTGAATATCACCTTGCACCTACATGGAGGAATTTAGTACTTGACACATGTTGTTTGGAGTGTCTTACCTCTTTTATATAATGAAGAAGACTTAGGGGGATGTGTATCTCTTATAATTGACTTTCTCTAACTCCTTACAGCATTGTACCTCATCTTGCTACTTAGACAACCATTATGAATCTTTAGTGTATGAGTATTACTTGTCCCATTATTTCACCTAGTTGTCTATCTTAGAAAAATATAAATATGTCAAGCATAGTTTTTAGAGAGACCTTGGCATTGAAATTTTACTACATATTTAAGAACTTTTACTTAGGTACATGTTATATATCATAGACATATTTACATTTAGTGCATGTGACTTAGTAAAAATTACAATCCTTTTACAAAAAAATTATGTATCAAGTTGAACTTTTACTTAAGTACATGTTATATATCATGAGACATATTTACATTTAGTGCACATGACTTGGTAAAAATTACAATCCTTTTACAAAAAATTTATGTATCGAGTTTTCTATACTTGGATAGTAAAATGGGATGTCAAAAATTACAATCCTTTTACAAAATTTTTATCTATCAAGTTATGTATATTTGGGTAGTAAAATGGGGTGTCAAAAATTACAATCCTTTTACAAAAAATTTATGTATCAAGTTATGTATACTTGGGTAGTAAAATAAAATGCCAAAATAATTTTTTATGGGACATGATCATGTGAAAAAGCTTTGAACTAATTGTAAATTTCATCATGTTATTTTTAGAAGGGGATCATCTATCATTAATTGTACAATGTTTACATTGAGGATAGTAAAACTAGAGGAGTTTAGAGGAGTTGTTACTCATGATTTTAAATTATACTAAGTGTGTTAAAAAGTTGACTGAAATAATTGAATAAATGCTATATTACTTCTAATACTCATATCTTCTCTAAACAAACATGCAACTTGAATAAAATTATTAATTTTAGTCTAATCATCTAAAACATCTCTTCATGATACTAATAATTAAGCTACCAACCTGATTAACTAATAAATATAATGGGCATTTCCATTAATATGTAAATATTAATAAAACAATATCACTTATACTGATCATCTCCTGATTAAGCTACGAACATAATCAACTAATAAATGCAATGTGCATTGCCCATTAATATGAAAATACTGATAAGGCAATATCACTTAAAGCCCACGTGACAACCTCTTTGCAAAGAAATAACACTAGGAGCACTCAGAAAGTGATTTAATAATATAACGGTGAAAGCATATGATTATTCAAATTATTATAAATGTGCACAATAAGGGTTATTTGAAACAGAGTGGGTGACGTGACAAAAGAAAAAATATAATATTATAGTGATAATATTTAAATATAATTTGAAAATTAATATAATAAAACAAATAGTAGATAGTTAAATTTGATTATGTGAATGTGAAGTTAATAATAATTTATAAATTTAATTTAAAACCAATTCCAAGGAAATAAACTTTGCATATAAAAAATAAAAATAAATTCCACTCATAAAAAAAGATTTATTATGTATTGCTAATATCAAATTGGATTGATTAGATAACATGGTGAATGCTCAAGGGTATGATTAAGAAGTTGATCTTGCAATGGGTCAAAGAATAGAGAACTCGTTACTTATTATCTAAGAGATTTATTGGTACATTTGATACATATTTACAAATGAATGGATGATTATATGATTTGAGATTGTTCAAAATGGTATCTAAGAGATTTATTGGTACATTTGATATATATTTACAAATGAATGGATGATTATATGATCTGAGATTATTCAAAATGGTAGACCTTATGTACAATGAAAGAGAAGAATCAATTGAATCATTGAATCATTCCTTAACATTAGGTTAATTAAGTCGTGCACTAACTTGGTCAACTTTGAGAACGGATGTTATTGTATCTCGATTGACTTAGTTAACTTTGATCACCTAATTGATCATTTGCATTTATCCTCTAAGTTGTGATGTGGCATTGGCATAATATACTGAATTGTCAATAAAGTGGCACAATGAGTTATTTAATGAGTTGACACAATTCACAAACTTTTTAGCATTATCCTAAGCAATAGCAATATAAGATACTAACAACAAAATTTTGTGCTTATGCAAAATTATTAAATATAAAGAAAACAACTCAAAATAAAATGCTTCAAAAATTGTTGGAACTCCATATTTGAGCGATTGAATCTGTGTGAACGTCCCAATAAAAATTTAAAATGTTAAATTCATTTATACATTCAAAAATACAATTTAAACAACAAAAAAATGATGATTTCACATCTGTTTCGCTTAATTCTAATTAAAAAAAATTAAATGAAATGCTTAGAAAAATATCTACTCACTGAACACATCGTACAAAGAAACAACAAAAGAAATCAGTGTAAGGCACTCCCATATCACATTGTCTTCTACGTCAGCGATTACAATTGGGCATATGCAGATCTAGTTTTGCTGACGTGGAGATATGTTCATGCATCGTTATGTCAGCAGTGACGACTGCCATGAAAAATATCTGTCAATTCGTGTACCTTTTTGACGTTTGACTCATCGATGAAGAGAACCTCCAATCGACACGTGGCGCGAATTGGAATGGCACGGGCACTAAATGTACCTAACCAGGGGCGGCGCCGACGATAACGTACCAGCAATGGGGATTCGCACTTGAATATTTGCACGTTCTTCACAAGGGACCCCGTGGATCCGCTGCGTCCAGATTCTACGAACCTGGCAGCAGGGGAGGGAAGCCAGTCGTGGTCAACCGTCCACGCAACTTAATTCTCCACGTAGACGACCGCCTCGACGGCAAGTTCAAAGCTGCCCGCTGAGCTGCAGAGTAGTTAACAGCTGGCCAGATTTGAGAATTCGATCCGGTTACTGACATCATGCAGGTGACGTCACGTCAGCGACGATTTCACTTTTATGTTTTGACTATGGAGAAATCTTTTGTTCTGGGTTACTTTTTTGGCATGTTTTTTGGTGGACTGCTTTTAAATTTCCGGTTAATTCAGAATTTTGATCCATTTTTTTGATCATCTGGATTAGTTTAAAATGAGGCAAAGCCCTAAAATAAGATTCTAAAATACATGAAACTTTGATCCATAAAAAATTCAAACTACCCCTCAAAATTTAGCCGGATTCAGATCCACTTTTTACCTTAAAAAAAGTTCACCTGCTCCTTTCCAGGTCATATTTGATTGGATGGGTTCATTTCATTTCCTTTATTTGCCTTTTTTTTCAGCTTGAGGATTCAGGGGAGGTTTATCTGCAATGTTGGTGGGTGTCCACAGAGGAGTTTATATATTTCAGCAAACACGTGTCCTCCTCAGATTCATCGTACTCGGCGAACAGAAAGAATCCAGAGGCAATTGGTTCGAAGAAGAAGAGATTGCTTGCACAACAAGACAGTTTGACATATCTCTATATAAGAGACGAGGCAGGGGAGAAGCATTAAAATAAATAGCAGAAGCAGTAGCAGGTCAGAGGATCCGAGAAGAAAACATAAGCATAAACATGGGCAGAAGAAATGCAGAGGCGGAATTACAATTGCCTCCGGGATTCAGATTCTTCCCTACAGAGGAAGAGCTGGTGGTGCATTACTTGTGCAGGAAAGCGGCCTCGCTGCCACTCCCTGTTCCCATAATAGCAGATGTAGACCTCTACAAATATGATCCATGGCAGCTTCCAGGTAATTTTTCATTTTTCCCCTCTGAGCCTTGTAGCCCATATATCTAAACAGATTCTAGAATGTGGAAACAGATGGAATTCAAGGCTTACTGAAGAGCTCGTTATTTTCTTTTATTGATTACAGAGAAAGCCCTGTTTGGAGAGAATGAATGGTACTTCTTCACTCCCCGGGATAGAAAGTACCCAAATGGATCAAGGCCCAACAGGGCGGCTGGTTCTGGATACTGGAAAGCTAGCGGTGCCGATAAGCCCATCACTGCTAAAGGAGGAAAGAAGAGAGTGGGCGTCAAGAAGGCTCTTGTCTTCTATGTTGGGAAAGCACCCAAAGGCTCAAAGACCAATTGGCTCATGCATGAATACCGTCTTTCCGATCTTAACAGGCCTGCAAGGAAGAAAGGTAGCTTAAGAGTAAGTAGTTATGTCTTCTCTTTGTTGGGTTTTAAGTGATTAGACACCTATGTTGGGATCTTGTTCCACACTGAATTCTATATTTTCCATGTCTGCTCTGTCATTTCATTCATGTATACTGATTGAAAGTACTCTTCTTGTTGCAGTTGGATGATTGGGTTCTCTGTAGAATATACAACAGAAAAATCAGTGCTGAGAAATTAGCACTGGAGCAGAAGGAAAGCTTCAATGATGTAGCAATGGAAACCATTGATGAAAAGGAGATGAAGGATCAGCCCACCTCAACTTCAATCGAGCATAGCAACCTGTCTTTTGATTCTTTGAGCAAATTGAGATCTTCTCCAACATGCTACAACGCGGTTCCCCCTGGTGTTTCTCCCATGAATTCCAATATCTGTTTCCAGAACCTGGATTTCTTCCAAAACTCAACCAGCCCTTTCAATACCAGTACCCTCAAGGCTCCAGTGCAGAATACAGCATTCAACCCAATTTCCTCCTCCATCAACCACCAACAGACAAATTGCAATTCGACAGACTTAATTTCAGGATTGCAGAATGATTCCAGCTGTTCCAAACCATCATCATTTTCGGAACCCATTTGGGAGAAAGAAGAAGTTGAGAGCAGCTTCAGATTGGAAAATTTCTCGCAGGAGCAGGAACAATCATTATTTAATTTCGGTCTGGAAGGTCTACAAAATCCCTTCCCCCATTTAGACCAAATAGCTTTTCGTGATGCTTATCAAGATTGGTTTTTAGCTTTATGAGCAAGGCTTATTGGCCTCTAGTTAAATTCCTTTTATAAATCTGCCTTCACTTCCATTGAATCTATGGACTTACAGCAAGGCTAAATGACCCCACATTAAATCATTTTTTTAATAAGACTCTGTCTCTAAGATTCTCATGTATCAAGCGGTTTGGTTTGTTCGTAATACTCACCGAGTTTTAAATCTTCCAAGCAACTTGAAGGTATTGATATTCCTCACCAAGTTTCAAATCTTCCGAGCAACATCACCCTTTTTCAAATCTTACAAGTACCATGATCTATTTTCGTGGCCACAACATGATCCCTTTTCATGACAATGGGTCATTAGGAAAATGATTATCACAATAATAATAATAATAATAATAATAATAATAATAATAATTGATCAATTTAATGAAATAATAATTAAAATTACAAGTCTTCACTATGTGGGCGCTCCTCTTACTTTTTAATGGGGTTCTTCCCCAACATTAATCCTTAACTCTCTTTCATTTAACCATTAGTAGGTGTTTTTTCTTTTTTTCTTGAAACCGACAAGTTCTTTTAGGTATAACTCATTGCTCCTTTCATTGTTCATTGACATTTTCTTTTTGAAAATTGCAACTTCTTTTAGTTATAACTTAATACTCTCTTCATTGTTCATCTTCTTTTTCAATATGTCATTATGGTTCTTTATCACCCTTATTTTATTCACCCACCATGCGTTTGTTATTACAACACAACATGGACTCCTTCGTTTTGTTCTTTAACTTCAACTTCTTTCATAGTACCTTCTTCTTTTATGCCTTCATCTTTGCTAATTTCATCTTAGATCGCCCTTCAATATAGGGCCTTACATTGCCATCTCTTTAAGGATGAAAGAAAACAACTCTCTTCCACTAAAAACATCTTCATTCACATAGGGATTTTTTTCACTAAGATCCCTTGCATGCCCTTCATAAACTACTCCTCCACTCATGAAAATCACTAGCTCAACTCCACTCTAAACCCTAATATATATGATTTTAGGATGCTCTTTACCCAAAAATCTATGACTCTCACAACTAGGTCATCACACTACTACAAGGCTATAAAGTTATGGCTATTTCAATGAATAGTGCTCTCATCTCTCCAAACAAACCTAGGGTGCTTCTAGTGCCTTTGAAAATATTCTCACATAGTCACTAGAAAGTCCACCCAAAAAATCTCATAGACAACATTGGAGAAGGTGCTCCTTAAATTTCTAAACCTCCCACCCAATCAACGAAGCCTCATACTTCATGAAGAGGTTGATATGTTCATCAAACCAATGTTTAAGTTCATCCTCATGAATCACTCCCCCATATTGTAGTGGTCTCACACATGACATCGTCTCGACAGTGGAACCAATTGTTGGATCTAGACCATGGTCCACTTAGGTGTCCAATTAAGGGATTGTAGTCTAACGTCTACATAGAGAAATTATAACAAATAGAGAGTGCAAGAGAAAAACAAGTAGATAGTGCAACTATAACTACTCTAATAGTCATTATGTTATCCTTATATCCATCTATTATATTCCTTGTACATGGGGTTTCATTTAGTAAAAAATGTTCCAAACACGTGAGTCCCTATACTTGTAACAATTATCCATATTTTTATATTTTGCCGCATCCTCCAATTATTTATCTAGTCCCCTAGTGGTAAATCCATTTATATATTTTTTTAAATATTGATGGAAAATTTACTACCTTATCATTAAAAAAATTAAAAAAATATTATATGTCATTTAAAGTTCTCTACCCCTTATATATATACATACTCATGCAATATTTTCCTAACTTCTAAGGTGACCCCACTGTAATTCCTTAATTATGCAACATATCAAATCCATGCAAATCCATACATCACAATCTAAGATATATCTAGCAAGAAATAAACACATAAACAATATTTTTAAGGGGGTTTCATTCCATCATTTTTATTAAAAACATATACATGACTCCAACAAAGAATGAGTGTGACAATCTTGACTGAAAAAACCAATGTGTAGGAGAATATATGCATACTACCATTATCACCATAAAAACCCATCAACAATTAATTGTAACAACAACAACCCGTAATAGTAATCCAACTATACCTTCAATTATCAACTTGACCCCAAAACACATCCTTTACAATTTATAATATTCTCCCTTAGATGGGTTGAAGTTGCAAAAGTTGTTCCTCTATTAGTTGCTCGTAGGTGGACTTTACTATCTATCACTTCTAACATGCACAAACAAGATTTACTTCATAGTGATTTTTTTTTTAAAGGCTATACTCAACCTATGGCAAGATTAAAAGAGTTGAAGACTTAAAATATGAAGGTCTCTTGTAAGCATTCAGTGTGATAAGACTGACATAGATACATCTTAACTCTGGATGTATCATGCAACGAGAGGGGTCAAATCCCTCAAGGTGAAAACTCTCTCTCAATCTATAAACTACCATGGATATTCCACTAGACAGTTCATGATCTAAAATTGAAGAAGACTTGAAAAACTTGAATAAATATTGCAAGTGAAATGTTATGTGTTTAATGCAATCGGATCAATTTGCAACACATAGTTAAGGATTACTTATGTAGAAATACACATAGACAGTAGCATAACAACATTGAACATCAGACATAAACACAACAACTTGATAAAGGAGTTCACCCCACTCCGGGCTACATCTCCTGGTCCAACTTCCAATGGATCATTATTATTAAATTGCTCAAAGTGCTCAAAAACATGTCTTACAATGTTCAAAATGACAAACTGACTGCTCCAATGGCTCCGCAACGTCCCAAAACCCCTGTCTGGGCTCTTTCGGCACCTGAAACGGTCGAAAAATGAGAAAGATATGCCTCCTTGAAGCTCCTTCTCCAACTTTGATGTCTCTGGTTCTACAAATTGTACCCTTGTTGTTCAAACCTGGCACACACGCTCATTTAAGCGTAAAGAACCTAGTCCCGTACGCAACCGCGCACCGGTACAAACCGTAGGACGGTTAAGGGCGCACCAGCCCCTAACCGCTTAAGCACTTGGGCGCATGGCGCATGGAACCATAGGCTGGGCGCAAAAGTAGTTTAACCGTTGTAACTCCCGGGTGGTTAACCACCGGTCAAACCATACGCATTAACCAAAGGTTATAACATTCCCGCTTGCATGTTTTAAATGGCAACATATATATATATATATATAT
>ML798920.1:118688-152536 GCA_009831015.1 Picea engelmannii | reverse complement strand
TTACCCATTTATTATATCTAACTACCATAGTGGGCCTTATTTAATAATATAGTGGACCTAGTCCACCTTACATTGAATGACCTCCACTATTATCACTATGGGCCCTCTGGGCCCCCCCACTACCTCTCTAGCTACCTTACATCGCCATTGTTGTTTTTGTTGTTGCTTCAGCTTCTACCTTAGCCTTAAATTCTACAATATTTCTCTTATTCTCAGCAGCGTATTCCTTTTTCATTAGGATCTTTTCCTTATTTCTCCTTTTCTTTTCTATTGTCGGTTCCTCCTCTTCATTTGATTCATAACATGTTGATGTATTTTCAGTAGATGTTGTTGATGTTTCCTCCTCCTCTTCTTTCCTCCATGCTTTTTCACAATATTTCTCCTCGTCAACTATCCTACCTATGGGTTTTCCCTATCATCTAGCAATGAATTTATCATAATTTTGAGCTCCACATTGAAATTATTCTTCCTCCGAATTGGCCGAAGTATATGTTAGCACTTGGTAAATTTCCTAGAGGTTGAAACAGAATAAATCTACAAAGGTAACTTTATCCAACCACTTTTAAAGCTGGGATCTAGCCCTTCCAGCTTCAGAGAGGGGTCTCTCTATATGATTTAGATTTGTTTATAACTTTAGATGTTAGGCTAGGTAAAAAGATAGGTAGGTTTTGTTGTCGAAGTGTTTTTTAAATTGGTTGAGGCAGTCTACACATCCATTGGGCTATGGGGTTTGTGTTTAAATAAATATGAAATACAACAAGAAAGATAAAGAAGACTTTCATAGGGCAAGATAATATACTCACTGGATCTTTTAGTAGCTTAAATGATGGACAGAAGAAAAGATGAGAAAGATAAATTCAACTAAGAAGCAGTTAAGAATTTCTTAATTAAAAACATCAAAAGATAAACATTCAAAATCTTTAAAGTCGGAAATAGGGCATCCAAGATAAATCCTGCAACATACGTTACTCTTAAATATTAGTTTCAGAATAACATTCAACTTCACCAGTGAATACACGAATAACATTCTCTAAGTTGAATGTTATTCTTAAAGCAAGAATAACATTCAACTTAGAGAATAAACTTCACCAGTGAATACACGCAAGAATCCTGTAAAAGTGCCTCATTTTTATTAATGGCAGATCTCTTCAAAAAATGTTACAGTCTGATAGCGTCAGGGTGTGAAGATCAACCACACTCAATACTTCGAAAGGTGAAGTATTTATAATTCAAATTACAAACAATCCTGTCATAACTGATCAGGACGTGCTCATTCTATTTTTAGTCTAACTAATTTAACTAATCAAAATTGCTTGATGACTTGGTGTAACTGCTTGCTGATTTCTGGGGTAGGTCATTGGCGAGGTTTCTGCACAACCTCTTCTGACTAGACAGGTGACTAGACCTGGACAGCTCGTCTGCTAATCGAGCAGATCGCAGATTTCCTCCCATCTAAGATGACTAGGCACAGTAACTTTGAGCAATCTCCGATACACTTCGTCCATTTCAGTATACTTGGCGAATGTGGGCTTAGTGAGGAATATGTATCGAATCTCATGTTGGATACTGATGTCCAACTAAAGAGCGTCCAGGAATGCTTTGTCGGTGATGCTCCCTTGTATGCCAGCAAACTTTGAACTATCTTTAGACACTTCATACAGTCTCTTTTTGTAATCTGGGAGTGTCATTAGTTTATCATTAATAACCTTCAGACCGAGGAGACCTTTCTTCTGGAGAGCCTCGATCTTGTTGAAGAATTTTTGTACCCCTAGGTCCATGGTCTAAACCTTTTCTTCTAGTTGAAGCATTAATCCCCTTTTGGTCAAAACTCTTTTGACCTCAAGGATGGTCTTTGTTCTGTCCTCGATCTTCAACTCTTCTAGCTCTTCTCTGGTCTTAGAGTTTAGGAATTTGATGATCTCATTTGCCTAAGTTGGTCTATCTCCCAATTCTACTCTGATCTTTTCAATGGCCTGTTTACTTCTCTGGACCAACTCGTTCTGCTCAAACATGATTTGAATCATGGGCCAAATTTCATTTATGGACTTTGTGATATTTGTCCATACGTTCTCTTTGACCTCAGCCAAAGTCTTCCCTGCCACTGTTTTCTTTTGGAGCTGCTGTAGTTCCTTCTTGAGATGCTCAGTCACCTACTTTTCTTTGGAGAGACTGATCTGAAAAGAAGCTTTGAGTTCCTGGAGGTTCTCAACTTCCTTCTTAAGCCTGTTGATTTCGGTCTCTTGCAGGTTCATCTTTTCCATGGATTTGGCTAGGTCAGTTGTCCCCTCTTGTGGTGTCACTGGAATTGCAGATGGGATTGTTGTCACTGTTGTTGTGCTTGCTCCTGAGATTGGGATGGAACTCAAAGGAATGACTTCCATTGGCTTCATTTGTTCTTTCTCTTTCAATAATCTCTCCATCTCAGCTTCCATTTCTTTGAGCTAAGCATTCTGCTCCATGAGCAGCTTTAGCATCTCGTCCTTCTCGCCTTATTTCTCTGCTATCTCCTTTGCCTGCGAGTCTTTTGTAGGAGGGAGATTCATTTGTTTCCTCAAGGAGGCGATATCTTCATTCTTATTTTTAATCATCTCTTCTGCAAATTTGACGTTCGAGGGATCATAGCCGATCTTGAGGACCAGCTCCTCCAAAGTTTTAATTCTATTATCTTTTTCGAAAGATGAAATCTTCTCCAGCTTGAGCTGCGTTTGAGCGTTGTTGAGTGACACATGTAGTGTTTCCACTGAATCAGAAGCATGTGCCAATGTGTGAAATACCACCTCTCTTGTTTGTTTGTGCAGATCCATCTGATCTGTTGGGTGCATGTCCTTCGTCTGAAATTTGAAGGTGGCCCTCTTGTAGTCTGTGATTACCTTGGGGTCTGGTACCTGCACCTGGAGGAAGGCCATGTGCATCCTTCCCTTTTCTGTGTCAAATGCAGACAGCAGCCTGTGTTGCGCAGTTGACGTTTTCTTTCGAAACTGAGCATAGGTGTTGCTGGTAAGAGTCTGATTCTTTTTCTTAATCATCTCATACTTCTCGAAAATACTCAACTTGGGCCCAGTCTTTCCCTATTGAATACCCAGTGGAGAGTCTGTGACTTTCTTTGGCACAACTGGGGTGATTTCCTTATGCAGGCTCGACCTGAAGGGTGGAATGATAGACTTACTCACTATGGTAGGCGGGACCTCTTTCTCACTAGTAGGGCTGGGAACTATGGCTGTCTTGGGCCTCTTAGTATGTAACTGGAATTCTTCAGACGACACCTCTGTGACAGGCGGAGATGATTCTTGTTGAGGCCTATTTTCCTTGGGGACCTGTGGCGTGGACGTTGGTGGAACAGAAGTCGGAGGAATATACTGCTCTACTTCAACCAGGGTGTCAGGAACCCACACAGTCTGGTTGGTGAATTTTTCAATCTCGGGCTTGGACTCATGAATGTACGGGATGTTTTTGTTCTTCACCCGCATTTTTGAGATGATCCCGCATGGGTCGTAGTGCCATGGGAAACTTAAGAAAAACTTCATCTCTCTCAACATCCGGTCAGCTTCTTCTTTGGCTCCTCGACTGTTGAATATGAAGGAGCCAATCTGCCCCTTGATCCAAAGTTGTTGCTTTTTCTTCAAAGACACGAAATGGATATCATATGAATTCATGATTTGTCTTATGTATTCTAGAGTAAAGATTCTTACCGGCACATACTTAGGCAGCTTGTAAGGTGCCAACTCGCACCCGAATACTCTGATCTCGGTATGGTTTTGATACAGGTACCAATCTCTGGTCTTGGTGTTGTCTGAGAGATGCAGAATTCTCTGGACTTCGTCGTTTATTCGAGGCTTGGGCCTGCCGCTTAACATGCTTACCACAGGGTGGTAGAACAGGTCAATGAATGCTTTGAAGCTATACTCTGTGGAGTTATGCTTCAGCAAAGAGGTCCATGCTGTGACTGGCTGAGGCCTTCCATCTGCGTCCATCTTCTACATGGAAAAACTAAATTTATCTGCTTGAAAGTAGATAAACATGTATGCCAGTATAGACGAATATATGAACATGCCTTCCGTGCCAAAATTCATGAACTGTTCGTGAATATTGTCGGCCAAGAAGGTGTTGTAGTCAAACTGTGTTGTGGGTTTTTCATCATTGGAGAAAATGGATAGAAAACCCAAATTGGGCTCATCTACCCACTGGTCGGAATAGTAACCTAGTAGGGCACAAAGGGAGGAAATGACTTGGTTTCCCTTGGTGGAGAACATGGATGACAGGTAAGGGGGGTTTGTGGAAGGGAATTGAGCGGAGGTGGGAAGGAAAAGCTCGAAAATTTGAGCTCTCTGGGGAAAAGTCATCTTCTGGTATAACTCGGTAAGGATTTCTAGGTTGAAAGGGGACGCAGATTCGGTACGGGGAATTTGCATCATCTGGTCTATGTCTTCGGTAGTGATGAGGAACAGGGTGTCTCCGGATGAGGATATGATGGCTCTCTATTCGAGGATGTAGTGAGCTTGGCATTTAAGTGTGAATTCGGGAAAATGGTGTATCTGGGGAAAAAGGTAAAGGGGAAAATTGGACTCCCAGAGTCCAATTTCATCGCTCTGGTCCAGGAAAACCTCCCGGAGCCATGACTGGAGGTCTAAAAAATCGAAGTCACACTTGGTATCAACGATCAATCTGTCTTTTTCGACCAATGGGATTTTGTCCAGGTCGACAGGAGGCGGGACAAAAGGATTCTCCTCTCCTTCTGCGTGTCTTGGCTTTGGCGCCATCTCTGCAACAGTACCTGCAATAAACACGGAGTTAGTGGGGTCGACTGACTGTGGATGAAGGCGACGGGATGTAACAGAGGGACTGGCTATGAGATTTTCTGGTGCGAAGAGTGAACAGTGAAAATGGAGGAGAACGGTAATTTTATTTAAAATTGGGGTCGGTTGGACGCGGGAGACAGGTGAGCAGAATAACGGGTATGTTATCCAGTAATAAATGGACAACGGGCCACTTGGGGGTTGAGATGGCAGGTGATGGTGGCCAAAACATACGGATGGGTGATGTGGCTGCTAGGGATTGGAGGTGAAAGTTGCAATAAGGGGCTATTCATGAGTGAAAAGGGAGTAGGGGACTGACAGCAGTTATGGGATGTGACATACCTTGGAGGCAAGTGGAACAAGTGGAAGATGACGTCCATGAATGATAGGAGCTGTCAGATAGCAGATGGTGATGGGACTTCGGGACCAATAGTCTGACGCCACGTATGACAAGGGGCCCTCCAGAGGGAAAAACTATTCCAGACCCCCCTCCCCTTGGTTAAAAGCATATCATCAAGGGGGTCTGAAATCCAATTAGAGTCGTTGATCTATGCACCCTCTTCCTGGCCACAGATCTTAGTGTGTTGTTTATCATTCATTTTGGACCCCCCCCCCCTAGTTAAAGGCAAAACGGACGAGGGGGTCCGGAATCCAATCTGGATCATGGATCTGAGCGCTCGTTCTTGGACCGTCCAGATCTGCGCAAGTATTATCACCGATTCCGGACCCCCCCCCCCCGGGTTAAAAGCAGAATGGTCGGGGAGGTCCGGAATTCTCTATGTGCCTTAGATCTGAGCGCTGCGATCTAGACCATCAAAAAGTGCAGGGGGCATAAATGGGGAGCGAAAAAGCACATGTGCTGGGGGAAAACTTAGGATATACGCATTTTATGGGTTTTTTCCCCCAAATTCAAAGAGACACCACCATGGGGCTTCGACCAAACTATCCTTTAGACATTTGAGACATGGTGTGACATTTTACATCGAGCTGGTTTTATTGGAGTGAACCAATGAAGCAACTAACCTACATGCTAACCTATCTTCCTATGACAGTTAACCCATATTAAACTATTGGGTCAAGAAATTACTCTACCTTGGGGCTATCTGACCAGGATTAGACAGTCTGGCCAGATTTATTCACTAATCTAAACTAGACACTTTGGCTAAGATTAAATTGTTTAGCCAAATCATTCACTACCATATCAACATCAAATTTAAAAAGAACTTGGCCATGCTTGAAAGGTATGTCCAAGTTACTATTATTGCATGGGGCTTTTATTTCAATTGTTTTATGCCCTCTTTTTCTTTTCTTCTTTTTTCTTTTCTTTTTTCTTTTTTTTTCTTTTTTCTTTTCTTTTTCTTTTTCTTTTTCTTTTATTTTCTTTTTCTTTTCTTTTCTTTTTTCTTTTTTCTTTTCTTTTTTCTTTTTCTTTTCTTTTCTTTTTTCTTTTTTCTTTTCTTTTTTCTTTTCTTTTTCTTTTCTTTTTCAAATTATTTGCAGAATGAAAAATCATTTGTCAAAAAATACTAGAGACAGATAATATCCCAGTCACCAGTTGATTCCCATAACTTATGGGGTGATAACAATATATTCCTAGGTATGTTTGATTAGGATGCAATACTCCTTAACCAACTTTTTGGGACCATGGCTCTGGAATATTTCTTCTCTGAAGCGATACAATAGTAGCATATATACTCCGAAGAAAACTACCTACAATGTTGATTATGTATACATATCTTCCTTTGGTCAGTTCCATTAGTAAACCTCTAAAAGAGAGTATAATAATGATGTGTAGAATCAAGACCTAATTTAAGGGTTAAACCCTTATCAACTAAATCTTTAGTAGTCTTTGACAGCTCCAGCAATCTTCATAGTCTTCAATATCATGTAGTGTGATGACAAAGCACTTCAATATCCTTTTATGACAGTTGAGGAATTCTTGACCAAAAATAGAAAGGCCACTTGGTCTTCAACCTTAGGATCTACCTCAAAAACTGGAAAAGGATGATGATTTGTATCCTTTTAATTCTTATCTTTCATTAGAAACCATCCCCACATGATTTGGAAACAAAAATCATTGATCTGGGCAAAAAGATGACCATTCTACTAGTTTTTGCGCTTTCGATGGCTTAGAGGTAGAAAATCATGGAGGGTAAGCTGTCAAAAGCTCTAGTTTTGGTGGCTAAGAGTGCCTCAAAAAGTGGCCCTTAGCCACCGAAAGTGAAAACTTGAAGTTTTTTCTAATGAAAGTACAGACTCTTTTTCTTCTCAAAAAGACAAGTCTAAGACTTATCTTAAGGACACTTAACTCAAAAATAATAACATTTTGTCATCAAATGACCTTCTTATCACCAAATAAAAAAAAATTGAAAAAATTATTTGAGGAGATAACATTTGGCTCCTATTGGGGATGAAATCCTCCCTGTGAGGTTTCAAGAACCACATATCTGATGCCTTTCCTGGAAAAACAAAACTCAGGATGAACCTAAACTCTATTGTTCCATTGGGCATGGATTTATTTGCAAAAACTAACAGAAAAGAAATAATATTTGCAAATGCAAAGCTTTGAACTTGCAATTCCATTGGGCATGGAGTCAGCAGTACGACCACCTTCTGAACACCTTTCAAGAGATGCCTTTAATTACACAAGTTGACTACTATTTCTGTAAACTGAAGGAAAAGAACTGCTCAGAAAGCGAGCTTATTTCCTACACTACTCTACTCTAACCAGCTCTGCAATTTGGTTAGGTAAAGGCTGACTTCCATAACAGCCATTCAAGCAATTTTAAAATTGAAGAAAACTTGTCTCTATCACTGATCCACAGCTGATTTCTGAAATGTAACAATAGTGATAAGAATTTATTCAAGAAACCATATTCACCTGGAAACATGTGCAAGTTAAAGAAATCTGAAACTTTCAAGTTCTCTGAAATGTATAACTCCATGAATGTTGCCACCGAATCCTTGAAAGGAAGATCAGAAACATGTTGATCCACAGAAAAAAATTTCTCAGTCGTGAATATTCCTCTGCTAGAAAACTGATCACTTCCTGGTTCTCTTGAGATCATCTTGTGATCATCAAAAACTATAATTTCCTTATCAGAATAATGCTCAGAAGACGATGATAGAGCAATGCTTAAATGACAAGGACTGTGATTAGCTAGAAACATGTAATTGCATATGCAATCATCGGTTACCATAGATTCATTCTTATTTACAAACTGATCATAAACTTCAGACTTATTCCTATCTTTGGAGTACATTGAAAATATTGAAGAATTCTGACCTAAATTTGAAGTAAACTTATATGCTTGATGTTCTTCCAAATTTGATTCAAACTTGTTACTTTGCTGTTCAAAATCTGAACCATACTCACAGTTCACGTGTTTATGTGCTAGCATATTTTCAGAGTAAACCCGCTCCCTAATCATCCTGGAAGCATGAATGTTCTCCTCTACCTCTTAAGAATCTTCAAACAAGTGTCTTAGATATGAATACCTCCTTTCCAAAAGGAGAAGAGAAAGTTCTGAAAGAAGACCCATAACATAATGCATCATGGCAACAGTCTTTGTAGGCCAAATCTCCAAAGGCATGTCATGATAAATGTTGTAAGATCTTCGATTCAAGACAGACAAAGCTTCATCCTACTCTCTCTTCAAAGCATAAAAATCAGCGAGGTATGAATCTAGTGATTTGTACTCACCCCAATACTTCACAAAAGCATAAGAGAACTCGATCCAAGAACCAATAGAATCAGCTCTCAGACCTTTAAACCATGCAGCAACATCTCTGATCAAAGACTTAGAGAATAATCTTATGATCACATCATCATGAACAATATGAAATCGATGAACAAAGTCCTCAAAGAATTCTAAGTGCCTCTCAGCTGAAACTTGATCCTCTACAGAAAACCGGGGAAGATATTCAAAGCAGTCGTGGGGATAAGGATGAAAAATAAAGGGCGGCCTTAAAGGCTTGAACATATTCATCCTAATTTTAATTTGAAAAGAAGTGGGCTGATCATGAGATTTAACAGGTTGATGACAGGTTTCAGCAATAATGCCAAAAGGTGTTGAGCTCTCGACAGGTTTGGAATCAATTTCAATCTCTACAAAATTAGAAGAGTGATCATATTCAAGAGGAATGGGAATGCAGGACTCATCTTTAAGAATAGGCTATGATGAGGAAAATGAATCAACATCTACGATATATGGCTGCTGGATTTATTCTTCTAAGGTTGGATATATACAAGAAGGATGATGATTTTCTGAATATACAAAACAGAAAATGATTATTTTTACATGCGAAGGGAAAATCATGAAAGAGATGATAAAGAAATATAACATTTCATGAAGCACACTCATGAACTGATACCTAGATTTATAATTCAACCTATTCATCTTCTGTCAATCGGGTCCTCCCCAGTGGAGTCTTTAATCGTGGAGTCGTCAGGCAGATAATACGGTCAATTATGTGTCCTCCTTTTGTCTACCATCAAAAATCGGATCTATGTCGTTCTCCTAGGGAAAATATGTTCACTTTCGTTCCCCGACAATGGCAACAATTTGTTATCACTCTAGGAGTCTTTCCCTGACTGTAAAGGGAATGATCTTGGTAACTTAAATATTCAAAAATGTATGGGAAAAAGGATCAAGTCGGATGACTTAATATGCTCACATCCACACAAAAACACATGAATCCACTCGAAGACAGAAGGATTTCTACTATACTTTGTAGAAGGTTTAAATAAAAGGTGCATAAGCATGGAGAATACTTATTATGCTAACAGAAATATAAATATAATAGCATACGTGAATGTCTAGCTGTGACAGGTAAAGTACTTATCATACTAGCATAAACATACATACGATTGCATACCTAAATGGTCAGACATAAAAGGTAAGATACTTGCAGCTCTATCTCATCAATGCAAAGACAGGATGATAGCCATCAGGCATTAGACAAGCATGAGAACATGAATGTAATATTTAAAAACAAGTACAACAAAGAAAGTGAAATGAAAAATTGAACAAAGCACAATGAAAGAATCTTTTGTGTCAAGATGTACTCATAAATGTCTTCCATGAAGTATGGCTACAAGTCTCCAAACTTGAATCACTCAGCCTCAAGGAATGAACCCCCCTCTTTGAAATTTGTCTCTGTGGTATTTAAATAATCTTTACAAATAAGTTTCAATATCCTCAAAAGATGGATCTGATAACATATTTTCCTATCTCAAATTCGAATTTGTGAGGTGGCTGGAAAAGACAGAAATTTCTGGAAATATGTTTCTCAAATATTGCCATATATATCTCAAATAAAAATAGTTTTTAGAAATATGAGAGAGGTTTTTTAAGAGGATCGAGAGATTGTAAACAACCTCTCTCACTTTCCAAAAATACCTTTCCATCTGATCAGAATCTATCTCCAAAGAAAGTGACTAAAACAGGAAAAACCAGATTTCCAAATCTAGTCATATTCCTACATTTTAGGATTTGATCCCTAGAATGATTCCAATGATGAAATGAAGTGCCACCTACATCCATGGATGAGATTTGATAATATATTTGAGTAATAGTCATCATATTCTCTTAAATACACTCTAGCCAAGCGAATTTTGACTTTCTGTGAATTCTGTAAAAAAAATTGTGCTTTCATTGGCTTACAGGACCAAAACAAAGCATCCTTAGCTGTCGAAAGCTGCCACTTTCGGTGGCTAACAGGACCAAAATAGAGTATCCTTATGTGCCAAAGGTGCATAATTTATTTGTGAAGTAGATCATGGGTCGGAGATGATTTCTTTAGCCCTGATAGTTCAAAAAATAACCCGTAATATATCTAAGCATATCAACTTTGATCATTTTAGCTTCTCTTACATCATTTTACCAAATTAAGGGTTTATGCCAAAATGTAACATTCCCAATGCCTTGGACCAACACTAAATTCCTTTGGGGTTGCTATTTGGAAAGTGAAAACCCTATACTACGAAGAGAACTACCTACAATGTTGATTTTGTATGCATATCTTCCTTTGGTCAATTCCATTAGTAAACCTCTAAAACAGAGTATAATAATGATGTGTAGAATCAAGAACTAATTTAAGGGTTAAACCCTTATCAACTAAATCTTCAGTAGTCTTTGACAGCTCTAGCAATCTTCATAGACTTCAATATCTTATAGTGTGATGACAAATCACTTCAATGTCCTTTTATGACAGCTGAGGAATTCTTGACCAAAAATAGAAAGGCCACTTGGTCTTCTACCTTAGAATCTAACTCAAAAACTGGAAAAGGATGATGATTTGTATCCTTTTAATTCTTATCTTTCATTAGAAACCATCCTCGCGTAATCTGGAAACAAAAATCAGTGATCTCGGCAAAAAGATGACCATTCTACTAGTTTTTGCGCTTTCAGTGGCTTAGAGGTAGAAAATCATGGAGGGTAAGTTGTCAAAAGCTCTAGTTTCGGTGGGTAAGAGTGCCTCAAAAAGTGGCCCTCAACCACTGAAAGTGAAAACTTGAAGTTTTTTCTAATGAAAGTACAGACTCTTTTTCTTCTCAAAAAGACAAGTCTAAGACTTATCTTAAGGACACTTAACTCAAAAATAATAACATTTTGTCATCAAATGACCTTCTTATCACCAAATAACAAAAATTTGAAAAATTTATCTGAGGAGATAACATCTGGCTCCTATTGGGGATGAAAGCCTCCCTATGAGGTTTCAAGAACCACATATCTGATGCCTTTCCTAGAAAATCAAAACTCAGGCTAAACCCAAACTCTATTGTTCCATTGGGCATGGAGTTATTTGCAAAAACTAACAGAAAATAAATAATATTTGCAAATGAAAAGATTTGAACTTGCAGCTCAATTGGGCATGGAGTCAGCAATATGACCACCTTATGAACACCTTTCAAGAGTTGCCTTTATTCACACAAGCTGACTACTATTTCTGCAAACTAAAGGAAAGGAACTGCTCGGGAAGAAATCTTATTTCCTACACTACGCTACTCTAACCAGCTCTGCAATTTGGTTAGGTAAAGGATGACTTCCATAACAGCCATTCAAGCAATTTTAAAATTGAAGAAAACTTATCTCTATCACTGATACAGGGCTGATTTATGAAATGTAACAACAGTGATAAGAATTTATTCAAGAAACCATATTCACCCAGAAACACGTGCAAGTTAAAGAAATCTGAAACTTTCAAGTTATCTGAAATGTATAACTCCATGAATGTTGCCACTGGATCCTTGAAAGGAAGATCAAAAACATGTTGATCCATAGAAAAAGTTTGCTCAGACATGACTGTTCCTCTGCTAGAAAACTGATCACTTCCTGGTTCACTTGAGATCATCTTGTGATCATCAAAAACTATAATTTCCTTATCAAAATAATGCTCAGAAGATGATGATAGAGCAATGTTTAAATGAAAAGGACTATGATTAGCTAGAAACATGTAATTGCCTATGCAATCATCGGTTACCATAGATTCATTCTGATTTACAAACTGATCATAAAATTTAGACTCATTCCTGTCTCTGGAGTACTTTGCAAATATTGAAGAATTCTGACTTGAATCTGAAGTAAACTTATATGCTTGTTGTTGTTCCAAAATTGCTTCAAACTCGTTACTTTCCTACTCAAAATTTGAACCATACTCACAGTCCACTTGTTTATGTGCTAGCATATTTTCAGAGTAAACTCGCTCTCTAATCATCCTGGAAGCATGAATGTTCTCCTCTACCTCTTGAGAATCTTCAAACAAGTGTCATAGAGATTAATACCTCCTTTCCAATAGAAGAAGAGCAAGTTTTGAATGAAGACCCATAACATAATGTATCATGGAAGCAGTCTTTGTAGGTCGAATATCCAAAGGAATTTCATGATAAATGTTGTAAAATATTCAATTGAAGACAGGCAAAGATTCATCCTGCTCTCTCTTCAAAGCATAAAAATCAACTAGGTATGAATCTAGTGATTTGTACTCACCCCAATACTTCACAAAAGCATAAGAGAACTCGATCCAAGAACCAATAGAATCAACTCTCAAACCTTTAAACCATTCAGCAGCATCTCTGATCAAAGACTTAGAGAACAATATTATGATCACATCATCATGAACAATCTAAAATCAATCAACAAATTCCTCAAAGGATTCCAAGTGCCTCTCAGCTAAAACTTGATCCTCTCCAGAAAACCAGGGAAGATATTCAAAGCAGTCGTGGGGATAAGGATGAAAAATAAAGGGCATCCTTAAAGGCTTGAACATATTCATCCTAATTTTAATTTGAAAAGCAGTGGGTTGATCATGAGATTTAACAGGTTGATGACAGGGTTCAACAATAATGCCAAAAGGTGTTGAGATCTGGACAGGTTTGGAATCAATTTCAATCTATACAAAATTAGAAGAGTGATCAGATTCAAGAGGAATGGGAATGCAGCACTCATCTTTAAGAACAGGCTGAGATGAGGATAATGAATAAACATCTACGATATAGGGCTGCATGATTTTTTCTTCTAAGATTGGATATATACAAGAAGGATGATGATTTTCTGAATATACAAAATAGAAAATGATTCTTTTTACATGGGAAAGGAAAAGCATGAAAGAGATGATAAATAAATATAATAGTTCATGAAGCAGACTGATGAATTGATACCTGCATTTAGAATTCAGCCTCTTCATCTTCTGTCAATCGGGTCTTCCCCAGTGGAATATTTAATTGTGGAGTCGTCAGGCAGATAATACAGTCAATTATGTGTCCTCCTTCTGCCATCAAAAGTCGAATCTATGTCGTTCTCCTAGGGAAAATCTGTTCAATTTCATTCCCCATAAATGGCACCAATTTGTTATCACTCTAGGAGTCTTTCCCTGACTGTAAAGGGAATGATCCTGGTAACTTAAATATTCAATAATGTATGGGAAAAAGGATCTAGTCGGATGACTTAGTATGCTCACATCCACTCAGAAACACATGAATCTGCTTGAAGACGTAAGGATTTCTACTATACTTCTCAGAAGGTTTAAATCAAAGGTGTGGAAGCATGGAGAATACTTATTATTCTAATATAAATATACATACAACAACATAGGTGAATGGCCGGCTATGTCAGGTAAAGTACTTATCATACATACAATTGCATACCTAAATGGTTAGACATAATAAGTAAGATACTTGCAGCTCTATCTCATCAATGCAAAGACAGGATAACAGCCATCAGGCATTAGACAAGCATGAGAACATGAATGTAATATTCATAATTAAGTACAGCAAATAAAGGGAAATGAAAATCTTAACAAATCACAATGAAAGAATCTTTTGTGTCAAGATGTAGTCATAAATGTCTTCCATGAAGTATGGCTACAAGTCTCCAAACTTGAATCACTCAGCCTCAAGGACTAAACCCCCCTCTTTGAAATTTGTCTATGTGGGCTTTAAACAATCTTTACAAATCAGTTTCAATATCCTCAAAATATGGATCTGATAACCTCTTTTCCTATCTCAAATTCGAATTTGCGAGGTGGCTGGAAAAGACAGAAATTTCTGGAAATATCTTTCTCAAAGATTGACCTCTATCTCTCAAATAAAAACAGATTCTTGAAAACTGAGAGAGGTTTTTGAAGAGGAGCTCATGATTGTAAAACACCTCTCTCACTTTCCAAAACTACCTTTCCATATGATCAGAATCTGTCTCCAAAGAAAGTGACTAAAATAGGAAAAAACATATTTCCAAATCTAGTCATATTCCTACATTTTAGGATTTGATCCCTAGAATGTTTCCAATGACAAAATGAAGTGACAACTACACCCATGGATGATATTTGATAATATATTTGAGTAATAGTCATCATATTCTCTTAAATACACTCTAGCCAAGTCGAATTTTGACTTTCTGTGAATTCTGGAAAATTTCTTTGCTTTCAGTGGCTAACAGGACCAAAACAAAGCATCCTTAGCTATCGAAAGTTGCCACTTTCGGTGGCTAACAGGACCAAAACAAATCATCCTTAGCTATCGAAAGTGTAGACTTTATTTGTGAAGTATATCATGGGTCGGAGATGATTTCTTTAGCCCTGATAGTTCATAAAATAACCTGTAATATATCTGAGCATATTAACTTTGATCATTTTAGCTTCTCTTACATCATTTTACCAAATTAAGGTTTTATGCCAAAATGTAAAATTCCCAATGCCTTGTACCAACACTCAATTCCTTTAGGGTTTCTATTTGGAAAGTGAAAACCCTGTACTCCGAAGAGAACTACCTACAATGTTGATTTTGTATACATATCTTCCTTTTGTCAATTCCATTAGTAAACCTCTAAAATAGAGTATAATAATGATGTGTAGAATCAAGACCTAATTTAAGGGTTAAACCCTTATCAACTAAATCTTCAGTAGTCTTTGACAACTCCAGCAATCTTCATAGTCTTCAATATCTTGTAGTGTAATGACAAATCACTTCGATATCCTTTTATGACAGCTGAGGAATTCTTGACCAAAAATAGAAAGGCCACTTGGTCTTCTACCTTAGCATCTGCCTCAAAAACTGGAAAAGGATGATGATTTGTGTCATTTTAATTCTTATCTTTCATTAGAAACCATCCCCGCATGATCTAGAAACAAAAATTAGTGATATGGGCAAAAAGGGTACCATTCTACTAGTTTATGCACTTTCAGTGGCTTAGAAGGATAAAATCATGGAGAGTAAGTTGCAGAAAGCTCTGGTTTCGGTGGCTAAGAGTGCCTCAAAAAGTGGACCTTAGCCACCGAAAGTGATAATTTGAAGTTTTTTTCTAATGAAAGTACAGACTCTTTTTCTTCTCAAAAAGACAAGTCTAAGACTTATCTTAAGGACACGTAACTCAAAAATAATAACATTTTGTCATCAAATGACCTTCTTATCACCAAATAACAAAAATTTGAAAAAATTATCTGACGAGATAACATCTGGCTCCTATTGGGGATGAAAGCCTCCCTGTGAGGTTTCAAGAACCACATATCTGATGCCTTTCCTGGAAAATCAAAAATCAGTTTGAACCTAAACTCTATTTTTCCATTGGGCATGGAGTTATTTGCAAAAACTAAAAGAAAAGAAATAATATTTGCAAATGCAAAGATTTGAACTTGCAGTTCCATTGGGCATGGAGTGAGCAGTACAACCACCTTCTGAACACCTTTCAAGAGTTTCCTTTATTCACACAAGTTGACGAGTATTTCTGCAAACTAAAGGAAAAGAACTACTCGGGAAGAGAGCTTATTTCCTACACTACTCTACTCTAACCAGCTCTGCAATTTGGTTAGGTAAAGGCTGACTTCCATAACATCCATTCAAGCAATTTTAAAATTGAATAAAATTTGTCTTTGTCACTGATCCACAGCTGATTTATGAAATGTAACAACAGTGATAATAATTTATTCAAGAAACCATATTCACCCGGAAACAGGTGCAAGTTAAAGAAATCTTAAACTTTCAAGTTCTCTGAAATGTATAACTCCATGAATATTGCCACCGAATCCTTGAAAGGAAGATCAGAAACATGTTGATACACAGAAAAAAAATTCTCAATCGTGATTGTTCCTCTGCTAGAAAACTGATCACTCCCTGGTTCTCTTGAGATCATCTTGTGATCATCAAAAACTATAGTTTCCTTATCAGAATAATGCTCAGAAGATGATGATATAGCAATGTTTAAATGACAAGTACTATGATTAGCTAGAAACATGTAATTGCTTATGCAATCATCGGTTACCATAGATTCATTCTGATTTTCAAACTGATTATAAACTCCAGACTCATTCCAGTCTCTGGAGTACTTTGCAAATATTGAAGAATTTTGACCTAAATCTGAAGTAAACTTATATGTTTGTTGTTGTTCCAAATTTGCTTCAAACTTGTTACTTTCCTGCTCAAAATCTGAACCATACTCACAGTTCACTTGTTTATGTGCTAGCATATTTTCTGAGTAAACCCACTCTCTAATCATCCTGGAAGCATGAATTTTCTCCTTTACCTCTTGAGCATCTTCAAACAAGTGTCTTAGAGATGAAGACCTCATTTCCAACAAAAGAAGACCAAGTTATGAATCAAGACCCATAACATAATGAATCCTAGCAGCAGTCTTTGTAGGTTGAATATCCAAAGGAATGTCATGATAAATGGTGTAAAATATTCGATTGAAGACAGGAAAAGCTTCATCCTTCTCTCTCTTCAAAGCATAAAAATCAACGAGGTATGAATCTAGTGATTTGTACTCACCCCAATACTTCAAAAAAGCATAAGAAAACTCGATCCAAGAACTAATAAAATCAACTCTCAGACCTTTAAACCATGCAGCATCATCTCTGATCAAATACTTAGAGAACAATATTATGATCGCATCATCATGAACAATCTAAAATTGATCAACAAAGTCCTCAAAGGATTCCAAGTGCCTCTCAGCTGAAACTTGATCCTGTCCAGAAAACCGGGGAAGATATCCAAAGCAGTCCTGGGGATAAGGATGAAAAAGAAAGGGCAGCCTTAAAGGCTTGAACATATCATCCTAATTTTAATTTGAAAAGCAGTGGGCTGATCATGAGATTTAATAGGTTGATGATAGGGTTCAGCAATAATGCCAAAATGTGTTGATCTCTGGACAGGTTTGGAATCAATTTCAATCTCTACAAAATCAGAAGATTGATCAGTTTCAAGAGGAATGGGAATGCAGGACTCATCTTTAAGAACAGGTTGTGATGAGGATAATGAATCAACATCTATGATATAGGACTGTAGGATTTCTTCTTCTAGGGTTAGATATATACAAGAAGGATGATGATTTTCTGAATATAGAAAACAGAAAATGATTCTTTTTACATGCGAAGGGAAAAGAATGAAAGAGCTGATAAAGAAATATAACAATTCGTGAAGCAAACTGATGAAATGATACTTGGATTTAGAATTTATCCTCTTCATCTTCTATCAATCGAGTCCTCCCCAGTGGAGTCTTTAATCGTGGAGTCACCAGGAAGATAATGCAGTCAATTCTGTGTCCTCCTTTTGTCCGCCATCAAAAGTAGGATCTATGTCGTTCTCTTAGGGAAACTTTGTTCACTTTCGTTCCCCGGCAACGGCACCAATTTGTTATCACTCCATGATTCTTTCCCTGATTGTAAAGGGAATGATCCTGGTAACTTAAATATTCAATAATGTATGGGAAAAAGGATCTAGTCGGATGACTTAATATGCTCACATCCACTCAGAAACACATGAATCGACTCGAAGACGTAAGGATTTCTACTATACTTATCACAAGGTTTAAAGCAAAGGTGTGGAAGCATGGATAATACTTATTATGCTAACAAAAATATACATACAACATCATACGTGAATGGTCAGCTATGACAGGTAAAGTACTTATCATACTAGCATAATCATACATACGATTGCATACTTAAATGGTCAGACATAACAGGTAAGATACTTGCAGCTCTAGCTCATTAATGAAAAAACAGGATGATAGCCATCAAGCATTAGACAAGCATGAGAACATGAATGTAATATTCATAAACAAGTACAGCAAAGAAAGGGAAATGAAAATCTGAACAAATCACAATGAAAGAATCTTCTGTGTCAAGATGTACTCATAAATGTCTTCCATGAAGTATGGCTACAAGTCTCCAAAGTTGAATCACTCGGCCTCAAGGGCTGAACCCCCCTCTTTGAAATATCTATCTATGGGCTTTAAATAATCTTTACAAATCATTTTCAAGATCCTCAAAATATGGATCCGATAACCTCTTTTCCTATCTCAAATTTGAATTTGTGAGGTGGCTGGAAAAGATGGAAATTTCTAGAAATATGTTGCTCAAATATTTACCTATATCTCTCAAATAAAAACAGATTTTGGAAAACTGGGAGAGGTTTTTGAAGAGGAGAACCTGATTGTAAAAACCCTCTCTCACTTTCCAAAAATACATTTTCATATGATCGAAATATGTCTCCAAAGAAAGTCACTAAAACAAAAACAAAAAACAGATTTCCAAATCTAGTCATATTCCTACATTTTAGGATTTGATCCCTAGAATGTTTCCAATGATGAAATGAAGTGCCACTTGCACCCATGGATGATATTTGATAATATATTTGAGTAATAGTCATCATATTCTCTTAAATACACTCTAGCCAAGTTGAATTTTGACTTTCTATGAATTTTGGAAAATCTTTACGATTTCGGTGGCTAACAGGACCAAAACAGAGCATCCTTAGCTGTCGAAAGCTACCACTTTCGGTGGATAACAAGACCAAAATAGAGCATCCTTAACTGCCAAAAGTGCAGAATTTATTTGTGAAGTAGATCATGGGTCGGAGATGATTTCTTTAGCCCTGATAGTTCATAAAATAACATGTAATATATCTGAGCATATCAACTTTGATCATTTTAGCTTCCCTTACATCATTTTACCAAATTAAGGTTTTATGCCAAAATGTAGCATTCCCAATGCCTTGGACCAACACTCAATTCCTTTGGGGTTTCTATTTGGAAAGTGAAAACCTTGTACTCCGAAGAGAACTACCTGCAATGTTGATTTTGTATACATATCTTCCTTTGGTCAATTCCATTTGTAAACCTCTAAAAGAGAGTATAATAATGATGTCTAGAATCAAGACCTAATTTAAGGGTTAAACCCTTATCAACTAAATCTTCAGTAGTCTTTGATAGCTCCAGAAATCTTCATAGTCTTGAATATCCTGTAGTGTGATGGCAAAGCACTTCAATATCCTTTTATGACAACTGAGGAATTCTTGACCAAAAATAGAAAGGCCACTTGGTCTTCTACCTTAGCATCTACCTCAAAAACTGGAAAAGGATGATGATTTGTATCCTTTTAATTCTTATCTTTCATTAGAAACGATCCCCACATGATCTAGAAACAAAAATCAGTGTTTTGGGCAAAAATATGATCATTCTACTAGTTTCTGCGCTTTCGGTGGCTTAGAGGTAGAAAATCATGGAGGGTAAGCTATCGAAAGTTCTGGTTTCGATGGTTGAGTGCCTCAAAAAGTGGCCCTTAGCCACCGAAAGTGAAAACTTGAAGTTTTTCTAATGAAAGTACAGACCCTTTTTCTTCTCAAAAAGACAAGTCTAAGACTTATCTTAAGGACACTTAACTTAAAAATAATAACATTATGTCATCAAATGATCTTCTTATCACCAAATAACAAAAATTTGAAAAATTTATTTGAGGAGATAACACATTTCACCACATATTTATTTGCTTGCAAGCTCATCTGCAAATGTTGAAAATATGAATGCACTCTCGAGGTGCCCTCACTGCGGAGCGGTGCGTTGGAGGGACTAAGATGGCCTGGGATCAATACTTTCTAGATGAGTTTATCTCTGACTTCCTTGATGCTAAATATTGTGGAAAAGAGTTTCATTATATTTGGGTCATCCTTCTATTGGGTATGTTGTTATGGAAACAACTAGCGGGACATGAAGCAGATGCAGAAGGTGCCCCATTGTTCATTGCCCCCCGGTTCTTGACTCTCCAGCACTCCAAAAAATCTAAAGTCCAAGAAGACGTCATGAAATCCTTCCAAAAGTGGTTCAAATAATTAATTGTGGTCTCCAATGAGAGGGTATGTATCCTAGATCAACTTGTCGATCAGTGTTCTAATTATCTTAAATTTAAATGTGATTTTCATAATGTTTTTATTTCTCCTTGTGAAACCGATGACAATAAAGAAGCCAAACTTTCCTTTTACATTACGGAAGGGACATCCTGGATGGTGTGACAGTGTGGTCGGTTGACTACCAGCCTCCCTTCTCTAAGGTTCAAGATGAATTTGAAGTAAGAACCAAGAATTCACACAAACAGAAGCGGGTCGCGGCTACTGTCTAGATCCAAGACAAGGTTGTTGCATCCAAAATACAGAAGATTGGGTCACCCCATTCAATCAAGCTCATGCATAGTAGCGTCGAGCCTAAAGAAAAATATGAGGGACCTACGAAGTGGAAATAGTCTTCCAAAACTTAGGTCTCGCCCCTATCGACCTTGACACCATCATAGAACACCACCATCCACCCTCACAACTTGTGACTCCAGTCAATGAAGAGATTCCAATTCCTTTGTCCAGTCAAAGTTTCATCCTGGTTAGAGTTCAGGAAAATTTTGATGTATAGCGACCATGAAGTAGGAAGAGACTGGCTCCCCAACACATAGCTAATAGGTAGCCAAATTGATGACGAAGCTTTGCACTCAGTTATCTAGATAGGCAATGTTTCCAAATGATATGGTGAGGAAGTTTGACACCATATGTCACCAACTAGTGGTTCCTTCCCCACTAGGATATCCACCATATGACCACCAGACTATTGCATCTTCGGGAACTAGCCAAAGAATAATTTTGAATGTCAACCCACTCACCATGATCCCCTCTGAATCGGTCAAGACAGAGCTCGACCTTTTACAGGTCCCTACTATCAATTTGCAAGGATTTGTGACTACCATGATCTACGTGCTCGGGGAGAGAAACCAAACTCTCACCTGAGAGCATGCCCAATTACGCCTTCATTTTGACAAGGAAATCACAAGCCATGCAAATATCTACATTTTCTAACTTTGCCTATAAGCTCACTTTTACAAATAAATTACTTATGAAGTGATCCATTTTTATAAAATAAGTGAGAACCACATTTACAATGAATTTACTTTATAAGTTAAAATTGTATGCAAAAAGTAGCTTAAAAAATAACAATAAAGTTATTTTAGAGTTATCAAAATGTAACTTAATGAAAGGACTTGAACTCAAGTTCTCTTATTTAATAAAGTAACTTTCAGCCAAGTGAGCTAATGCAAAATATATAACAATTGTTATGAAGGAGGAGGGTTTTTTTTTTCTATTTTTAACTATGTTTCGAAGTGCATGCTTATCTCAACAACTCTTATTTTTTCCTACAAAAAAATTCAACATAGTCGCACATAAAAACAAGTGAATTTTGAAACTTAACAATATTGGGGTTATATATTGCTTAGATTGCTTGGAAAATGTAAGTTTCATATATGTTTCTAATTTGCTAAGCTCGCATAAAGCACAAAGCAAGGAGCATACGCAGAAAAGAAAACACTTTTTGCTATGTTTATAATTTTCTGATATCACACAGGATGCACGAAAAAGAGCATAAATATAACAGAAAGAGTAGAAAATTGGGAATATAAACAATAAAACAAAAATATTAACTCAAAAAAATAAAAGGCATAATCAAACTTTATACCTATGGATCTAACAAAAAAGGTTGTATTTTGTGCAAACATAAACCTTTTTGTATGAAATAAAAAGTGTTTTCTACTGAAATTTGTTGGAATCCTTACTTTGGCACCTACTGTTAGCCTCTTTCTCATATACAATCAGTAAGTCTTAGTATTCCACCTTTGTATATTTCACATGCTAGGATATAGTTGTTATCCTAAGTGTGTTTCTAGATTCCTATATTTCCTCCTCTTTCCTTATCTCTTGATGAGGTGTTGATGTGAGAACAATTGAGGTGGTTTCATTATTGTATTATATATTTGTATCATTAAGATGAATACAATGTTGATAATTATGGCTTGAGGCCTTTGCCGCCAATATTCTTGTCCTAATATTCGTATACTCAATTTCTTCAATTGGTATCAAAGCTCTCATAGTTCTTAAGGGAATGAGAGAAATAAATTGAAACCAGAGTGCACATGTTCCAATCCAACGTGAGGGACTAGGCCAAGGAGAACACCGTCGGTGAAGGAGAACATCGTCGATTTGGTATGGAACTTAGATACACTATTTTATATCATTTCAATACAGTATGTGAATTCATGTTATGAGATATATTTTGTGTTGTGTGTATCAATCCTTCGAGATGATAATTACATGTAGTACCTGCACAAAACCACCGCAAGCATTTCCAAGAATTGTGGTTTTTAAATAAAAATTGTATCGGATCTCACACATCTCTTGACCTAGAAATGGATCCTTTCACTATCATTTTCATCGGCATTTTCCTTTCCCCATACTCGACCCACCTATGCCTCAAATTGGGAGTTTTTCAACTTCTCATAATGTTACTATTGTATTCTCTCAGAGTTACCTGCATCTGTATTGAATTTGTTATCAATTTGATCTCCACATGCAACACAATTTTGGATGAATTAGCTATGCTCATGGGAGAATATATATTTTTATTACATTTATCCACATTGATAATCTTATCGATACATATTATATTAAACAAACATGCATCCTCTCCCTTGGATCTGTGCACTATCTCTCTCGTGCTTCACTCAGATAAAAGATCTGCAGTAAAAAAATGTTGGATTACAGAGGAATACAAAGGATCAACATCGAGCCCTACAAAGATTGATGCAGAATAAAAATTTGTTGTTCTGCCTACTATGTCATTTGTTGAAACATGAGAGTTGAGCATACGGTGAATATGACCAATAGGGAACTGTAATCCCTCGCTAGCAGATCGAGAAACAGGCGAAGAGCCCTTTGGTACCTTTATCGGATTGATTGTCCCCAACACCATCTTTGTTGATCTAAACTTAGATGTTTCTAACAATAGAATTTCAATTTTACTTAGAATGTTGTTCTGATTCCAATGATATGATCTCATTTGTGATTTTCTCTTTCATTCACCCTCCAATGCTTAGTTCAGTCAACAATTAAATCCTCGATCTATTCATATGACCTCCATGGACCTGCACTCTCGCAAGCACACAAGGACCAGGTGTCACTATTTCATGCGACCCTCCTACGTACATAGACATTTCCATTGAAACAAGAGGCGATGTAGTTCCTCCTCTACAAACAAATTCTACTCATGTTTGTCCAACCAACAGATCTACACTTTTATAATCGCAATTGATTTTAGATGTGGAATGTAATTTTTTACGTGAAGAGCCTGTGATCTACTTGCCAAAGAGATTTTCTAACGTTGCCACTGAGATTTCAAAATCGTGATCGTTCTTTTATTTGTTGTGTGATCTGCAAATGTGCAATTGAGCATTTGTAAGGTGCGACATCAAATATCTCAAGTTTCGTTCAGAAGAAGACTAGCCAAACAAACTCATATTTTCATACTCATATTTTATTTCATGGTTCATGTTGAGACATGAAGATCATTGTGACTTTTTCAAGTGTAATTGGATTATTTCATGCAAGATAAAGTTAGATTTCTTCAAGCACAATCCCAACTATTGAATGATGAGTTGATAAATCTCAAAAATCAACAGCCAATGAAGTATTTTGAACTAGTTTTTGTTCAGAACAACCATCTCTATGATGATGATGATGATAATGATGATCAATAGTCAGTGAAGGAGAACCTCGGTGAGCCAACTTCAGAAGCAACTTCAAATGAAGATGAAGTTGTTCAAGTTCAGCATAATCAGACTCATAATACTCTTTCCAAGCCTTGGGAAGAAATCATCTACAATAGGAATAGAATATGACTTGGATATGACAAGGAAGTTACCTTTCATATTCTCGATTATTCCAAACCAATCAAGTTCCATAGTGTTGGATTCCTTCAAGAAGCTTCAACTTCAATTGTTCAAGTTCAGCATTAGAATGATAAGTGCCAACATTGTAATCGAGTTGGTCACAAGGAGAATCAGTGTTTTGATCTCCATCCTTGCAAGCATTGTGACAAGCATAACCATTCTTCAGACAGATGTTCAACATGGAAAAACCTACAAGATTGAAGATTCTCTATGAGTGGATTGATCCTTGGAAATGATCATCAACAACCAAGCAATTATATAAGTCTTACCAAAGAATTCAATCTCGATTAAAGACCAATCTTGCCGCACATAATATTTTTGTACCTCACATAAGTGGTCCCCTTATGGCGTAGCTTTCGAGCATGGCCCTCACAGGATGAGATAACATGTGGTTGTTTCTGCATGCCCACTTTGTGTTGTACTCAAATGGAACAAGTATGGTACTCTCTTGAGTATAGAAGGAGGGAGTACAATGATGAAACTATCATGCACCTTAAGGGGGGGAGTTCAAAATTCTAGTGATGATGGTTCATGAAACCACTTTTGGTCTCTCCTTTCAGCTGACAAAGGGGGGAATTGATGATGCAATTGAAGATGGTTTTCAGACTGAAAGTTTCGACAACAACAAACATCGAATATTCCAGATGGGCATGAAATTTTTCAAATGGGAAACTGTGGTCTGTATATGACAGAATTTAGCAGAATTATGATTCAATAACTTGCAATTGAATCATACACATGATACATTGGGATGTTGTTGGACACCTAAAAGTGTCAATATTGTTTAGTGGTCATCAAAAAACCATCATATACATGGTATCAATTGGTTAGTGGTCATCCCAAACCACAGATTCAGAGAGCACTTTCAGTGATACATTGATAGTAGAGTGGTGATACTACATGTTCACCAATTAGCAGAAGACGTCAGATTCTTCTAGCTAAAATACTTGGAAAAATGATCAAATTGTCAAAGTAATCAGGGAATGTTCATATATTGTCGTTGTTCACTTCCATATCTCATCTCTCTTCCAGTTCATTTCAGATGAACAAATTCAACATCCAGATTGGCGGTTTTTCAGGCAATTCTTCATTGTGGCTCAGCTCAGGAGTTTCAGCATGAAGACATGGAGATATACCAACTTATGCACATGMTTTRTTGGGATTGTTGTTTGGAATTATGATTGAGGAGGGAATGTTAGCCTCTTTCTCATATACAATCATTAAGTCTTAGTATACCACCTTTGTATATTTCACATGCTAGGATATAGTTGTTATCCTAAGTGTGTTTCTAGATTCCTATATTTCCTCCTCCTACCTTATCTCCTTATGAGGTGTCGATGTGAGAACAATTGAGGTGGTTTCATTATTGTATTATATATTTGTATCATTAAGATTAATACACTGTTGAGAATTATGGCTTGAGGCCCTTTCCACCAATCTTCTTGTCCTAATATTCTTATGCTCAATTTCTTCACTTAGGTATCTTGTTATCTAGCAATTTCCTTACTGAAAATCAGATTAGTGGCTCACAAAAAAAAATATTCTTCTGGAATATTCAACTCAAATAAATCTAGCGGAAGCAATACTAGAAACCAAAATTCACACATAAACACTAATATTTTTGGGTAGATACCCCTGGAAAAACCCCAAAGCGAAAACCAGTACTAAGATGATTTTATTATGATAAAATTAGGGATCTCGTAAAAGGGATAATGAGAAATACAACTACAAACAAACCTGGAAAAAACATTCTACTGTACGACCCAGATATGGCATGATTTTCAAGGTGTGTGCACCTTTCCTTAAGAAAACCCATGTATGTGTTCCTGTCTCCATTAAAACCCGCATACAAGACCTCAAGGAGAGTGCGGAAAACTACATATGGTGTAACCCTTTATTGTGGCTTCGCTTTGCTAAAACCCACTTGTGGTTGCCTCTATTCTATGTTCTCCTTGACTTGATCTCTAGATGAAAGTCCTTCTCCACCTATCCAAGATCTCCTTGAATCACAGTGCTTAGTGATCCAATACTTGATCAAAATTCCTTCTTTTATTTCTCAAGTGTAAGAAAAATTCCTTCTTTACTTCTACACTCTCAAATGACTCCACACTAGAAAAAGTCCTTCTTTGTTATCTCTTTGTGAAAGTGTCTTCTTCTTCACCCTAGCCTTGCTTTTATAAGATTGAGTTATGACCTAACCTTGATATCTAAAGTGATTGATGGTTGAGATTACTTCTCACCTCACTTGAGATCAATGACTAATATTAAATGTTAATTACTTTTATCATTTCCTTAAATAACTCAATTAATTAATAAAATCACTTTACTTTAATAAATAATTTAATTAAAGTAAAGTCTTAAGGTAGAAGGCTTTGGATGACTTCCACGTGTCTAAAGTAAATGTTCTATGATACAAACATCAACACTCCTTAGCGAGGAAGGTATTTCTTGAAGAGACACTTGAAATTTGTTCTCCCTCTTACCCCAGAACAATGTTACATGCATCATCTTATATACTAGCATCCCTCTAACCTTGTTGAGCAGTTTCTCCTTTAATACTCAAATTCATGGAATTGATGATTCTACATATCAATGACATGAAGTTTGGGAACTTTGTCAAAGGCCTCCCCTCCCTCAATGATATCCTAGAATCCTCCTTATCCTGAGCATCCATCAATGTCATATCGTACTAACTCAGTGTCCTAACAAAATTGAAAGGGGATAACTCCCTCTTCCCATCTGAAGGTTGACTCCCCACGCTGGAAGTCTGTGAAATATGCTCATCCTTCAGTTGCTCACCCTTTAGAGCCTCTCACGCCTCATCCTCTATCATTAACATCGATCCATGATTCAAGATCCCCTTGGATCCTCTTACAGGTTGTCCCTTTAACCTATATATCATTCCCTCTCTAACACCAATGCTTATTGTTGTGTTAGGGATAGATCCGTCTGAACATATAAGTACTTTCCCTCTCTAAAAATTCACGACAAAACCCATGTCCTCCAAATCTAAAACCAAGATCAATTTCTTCTTCAGTTCTGGTACATAAAGCACATCCTGGGTCTCTAAAAAACATCCTGACTCAATCTAAAACATGATATTTCAATTCCCTTTCACTACATACTTGGAATCATCACCAAGCTCCACATGGATCTTTGATTCCTCTGTTAGACTACTAAATGGCTCTCATTCTTCTAGCTCTTGTTAATTGTATTAATATAAAATATGGGCTCCCATCCTGGGATAATGGTCCACTTGAGGAATAATACAATGCAACAAATAGCCTAGCCTATCACACCTCAATATCATGCCTTAGATCTTGTTGGTTTTTATCTCCCTTGTTACTCCTTTTCTCCTTTCCTCGGACCCTACTCCGGCACACTTCGATGAAATTCCTTCTCCTCCTAATCAATGAGATATCCTATCTCACTCTATGTGTACTTTTTGTCCACTAAGAAACATCCAACTCCTGCAACCAAGCACCTATGTTGTTGTTGTATTACCCTATACCCACAACTTGCACAAGTTGTGCATGCATGTTCCTTTTGTAGCCCCTGCATGTATGTGTTGTGGGATGATGAAAATCATGTATGTAAGTGACTTTCCTTAATATAACCCACGTATGTATGCACCTATTTCTACAACAACCCACGTACATCTCTGGAACTCTGCTCCAATCTTTTTTACCTTCATGTTGTTGCTTTGCTTCCCAGATATGTCCTTGTTACCAAATTTGTATGTTGTTCATGGCGCTGCTTCGACTACTCCTGTAGCTTTTGTGGATCGGATATACTACTCAAATCTACCTATATCTATCCTTGTTACCATATATGTATGCTACTTCATTTCCTTCTTCATTTTTCCTTTGGATTGAATAGGTCTCTAAGTGAAATTCTTTCTTCACCCTTGTTGTGATATCTTTGAGAAAAAATCCTTATTTTCTCTCTCTATGAGTCTCTGACTCCAATAGATTTTTTATCCCTTGAGTTTATCTCTGGATGAAATTCCTTCTTCATCCTTCTTGAGATCCTCTTGAATCACGTAATACCCCAAGTTGAGCCCCAATTGTAATGTACATATAGGCTGGTGAGTCAAGATACTTTTGGCCAAAGTGCCTCTATGATTATTAGGTCTGAGAGCCTGGATTGATGCCTATATTGTAATTTGTAAATCATACTCCTATTATTAATAGAATACATAATTGTTGCAAACTGACCAAACAAAAGATATGGGGGGGTTAACTCCACTATAAAGGGAAAGGACACTAAGAGTATAGGAAAAGGGCTAAGCTAAGGGGGCTTGAGCCTAATGGAATATTATATTAATATTCCTTAAATCTAAAGTTATGGATATGAATATATCCTAAGTTTCTAAAGTGGGAAAAGGGGGTTCCTTGAGTTCCATGTGTTATAAAGGGAACATGCATGTATATTTGGGGGATTTGGTACTTTTCCCCATCATTCATTCATCATTCCTTCATCATTATTCCATCCTCCATACCTAAGAGTCGTATTGTGAATTTGTACCTGTATTGGGAAATACTTGGAGCATTTTCTTGGTAAATTGGACTGAAGAAGTAGGTTGTTAGGCCCATGTGTTGTGAAGAAGCAGGTTGTCAGTCCTGTGTGCTACTAAAGAAGAGGGTTGTTAGGCCCATGAGAATTCTCTCCAGGTGAGACAAATGTTGGGAATTGTTTTCCAGGGTGCCAAGTTGCAACTACATGGCTTTGAGACTCCCCGTCTGGCATGTCGTTGAAGCCCCAGAAGGGAAATGGGGTAGCCGAGTGAATGTTAAGCAGAGAAGGGGCACACTTCCTGGGGTGGGACAGGCATGTGGTGGATGATGCACTATAGGTTGTTTGCTAAAGTTGGCATCTAAGCCTAAGTTTTGTTGTTGTCTAAGAGACCTTATCATGTATTAGGATTTCCTTTCCATCGTGGAGTTTAACCCCCAACTCGGGGGTGACCCACTACTGAGAGTTATGAGCAGTGTGGTCTATGGAAGGGAGGAACGTGGAAGGTCGGCATGTAGTTGGTGTTTTTACAACAACAGACATTTTTCCATTTAATGAGTATTTTTTTTTGAGTAATGTTTGTAATTATGTTAATTTCATTTTGTTGTAATTATAATTACATGTTGTTTATTGTGTGTAATGTATTATTTTTGTTGCTACTATGTTTATAATTGAGTTAAATTCGTTGTGGTTTCTCTGTTATAATTCTGCTTGATAGTATATGTTGTTAGGAATTCATTCTTGTTCGTATGAAGAGAAATTAAATGGTATCAAAGAAATTTTGTGGAGTTGTTGGTAACAGGGACATTACAAAGTGGTATCAGAGATCCAGTTTTCAACACTAAGACTGAATGGGCCAATTAACAGAGCACAGAGTTGAAATTGTAGAGTATGTGGGAAAATTTTTGATGGAATGTCGGAAAGAGAACGTCTACAAATGTTCAACAAAATTATTATAGTAAAATTGGGAGGAATTTCAAGGGAATATTGAAAGAATTGAGCCAAGAGTTTAAAAAAAATCTTCAAGTTTTAATGTCCAATTGAACAGATTTGGGTCTGGAGATGGAAGAATTCTGAATTACAGTACAACAATGGCAAAAATTGTAAAAAATCCCCAATTTGTGAAGAAATTTGAATAAGAATCACACCAGGAATGTCAACTAGTGGTGGATGCAAGCAATTGATTGTTTCAATGATTGAATTAGCATTTATCAGGATGAATTGGCCAAAATTTTGGAATTTGGAATTTTGGAATTGGCCTAATTTCCACAGAGGAATTCATGAGAAATTTGACATACAAGAGTCGAACTATAGGTGCGGGGGTAGTATTGATTGTTACAAGGCCCATAATCAGCCATACGAATCTTAATCGCAGATTTAATGGTGACTTATAGAATAAATTGCAGAAATATATATATATATATATATATTATCGGGCATTTTGGGAAAAATGCAAAATTGGGAAAATTGGGAATTTTTTCGGACACTGACATGATGTCGGTACCACGTGTCATCATGACATGGTAGAGTGGTGACATGTGATTCTATGGTGGCGGGGGCATGGTGGAAAGGATGGCAGAGTTGGAAAGTGAGTCGGCGCCATGGTGGGGCGTTCAAATGTCAGGCAGAACCATGAGTCAGGCCCACAAAACCTCAATGTGGGGGGGTCCGGTGTGGTTATTATAACCCTAGGTGGGGGAGATGCAATCCATCAATGTGTGCCAGATCACTGAGGCCTTAACCTTTATAGGGGTGTGAGGTGCGAAGGCCATTCGGTCATGTCTTGTCTTTTATGCCCCCAGCTGAAGGGGTGGGAACAAGAGGTGCACAAAGAAGATGACACAATTCAAGGAGAGTGGGACACTTATTGGTTGAGTGGTCGGGGGTGTCACACAGGGTGCATGGGGGAATAGTGCACAGTGGCTTGGGTGGTCTGGCACTTACCTTTCTCCCATGGAGGGTTATGAACGCAGGTCCTAGGTTTTGCAACCCCTCCCCCCCTCGGTTAATGGTCAAAAGGTTGGGGGGTTGCAATGCAATGTAAATCATTGATCATCGTCGACGCCCTCCTCATGATGACCCTTAAATCAAGTCAGAAAATTCATGTGTAGAGGAAAATGGGTGAGGAATGGGGCCTTCCCATCCCCGAGACCTAATGATATGGCACCACATCGACAACCAAGGACCTATGGGCCCAAAAATAAAATAATGTGCACACTTTTAGAGGAAAGGAAAGAGGAAAGAAGAAGAAGGAGGCGTAAGATGTTGACGAGGCAAGAAAATGGTGATCAGAGGCTGACATGGAACCATTCCAAAGTGCCAGGTGGACTTGAGATTCCATTCCAGCACCCGAGTCAACACAAGTTATCTAAATTTCACATAAATTATTAAAAATTATTGGAAAACTCCAGTGTTTTCCAGGGCATGTTTTTGCAAGGCATTTTTGAGGCCCTAAACTGTGTTTTTAGGACTTCTAATTTTTTAGAATAGAAGTGTCGTAGGAACCTTAAATATCCTTTGCAACTAAAATTATGAAGCTCGGAGAGATATTTATAATGGTGTAAACTATTCGTTAAATGGAGCTAGGATGAAGAAGTTGCAGGCCAAACAACAAAAGGTAAATTTGAGACCCAATTAACTTCCAAGGGCCATAACTTCCTACTCCATAATCAGATTGGGGAAGAGCAATAGGCTATAAAAAAATCTTGAGCCATAAAATATATACATGGAGCTAAATTATAATTTTGGGCTCATAAAATGTATAAGAGGACATAGAAGGTACATGTAGCATTCAGGGCCAAAAATGTTAATTGGCCTGAAACTTCAGCAGGATGTATCTAGCAGCCTGGAGCTCAGATAAGGATGAAACTTGGACCGAATGTCCAGCATATGGTCATGAAGGAACCCAGTTGATATCCTATCAAATTTCCAAAAGAGAAAGTACAAATATTCTTAAGCACAACTAAAAATTGCACTTGGTTGAAGGAGTTTTTGGGTAATAATCAAATGACTATAACTTTCTGCTCAAAACTCAGAATTGAGATAGAAATCAGTCATTGGAAAGGTATGGAACAAAGGAAACCATGTAATCACCCAGAAAAGGGAGATGATAAATATAATTCACAGGAATTCAAAAAGAATGTTTCTAATGACCATAAGGGGCAAAATTGTGCATATGCTACTAGAATTGTATATTGTGGTTTTAGCTAACAAATGTTGTTGTATGCATGTTTTTAGATGTTATGGTTACAATTAAAATAGGAAAATTGATTAGATGTATATATATATATATGTCTACAGATAATAGACATAAGAACATAGATATATCTTCAAGATGAACATTTGGTTTCTTTAAGAAGTTGTTAGATCAGCTATTGGGTTCAATGAGCAACATGGGAAACCCTAATGAAATTCATGTTTGAAGAAGAATTCTATATGCCAATGGGAATATCAGATGTGGAATGATTACTTGAGGAAGCTACCAACTGAATATGTCAATACTCAGAATAGTAATATATAATAATTTCAATGGAAATTTGATCTAGAAAATAAAGATCTAGCTGACAAATAGATGATAAGTAAGAAAGTCCATCTGCAGATCATGCTAATGCATGTGAAATGGTACAAGTGGAGATGAAAATCATAGGTTCATGAAAGGTGGGTTAGAAAGTGGGTAAAAGGATTTGAACTGGTTAAGGATGAGTAGATACATTCAAGAAAGAGTGTTATGTCAAGGATACCCTCGTGATGAACAAAAGCCAAGGATGAATAATGTTGAGATATGAATCTAGTTGTAGCCATGAAGGCTTGGGAATCCACTATAAGGAATCCAGCCATGTTCATCAAACTACTCAGTGGAATTTGAGTGTAAGAGTATATCATTTAATGGATGAAATAGTGAAGGAATCCAGCCATGTTCATCAAACTACTCAGTGGAATTTGAGTGTAAGAGTATATCATTTAATGGATGAAATAGTGAAGGTCCATTCACTCTGGAGGATGCCAGGGTACATATAAGGGAGTACTTTGTGGGAAGAATTGTTCAAAAAGGAATGGTAAGTCCAGGTGATAGTGTTCTGATAAAAGGGACCTGGTGTATACATAGAGACAAGGGAAACATCTCCAAGGATCGGTCCTATAGTTTTAGAGATAGAACATCCATGATTGTTATCATAGTAGTGCACTGGAAGCATGGTTGTATGACATAACTTCAGGGGTGAAGAAACAAAGGTGTGTACATACTAAAGAAGTTCCAGTAGATGCATAAGAAATGCATTTTGTGTGGATTATCTTTAGAAGGATGCAATCATAGTTCTAGGAGATAAATTCCATAAATTAAGTGAATTCCAGAAGTGGGTAAAGTCCATGAACAATAGGATAAAGTAAGAAAGGGTACCCCTGGATGGGTGCTAAATTATGTAAGTCCATGATAACACTCAAAGCACAATGAAATCAATAAAAATAATATTAAGAATGCATGTAGGGAATGGGTGCAGTTCAATGGTATTGAGTGCATTTCAAAGGTAGATTGGGATGTCAATCCAAAAGGATTCAAGCATGGAGATGATTTTATAAAGGGAAATCAGTAAGGACCATAAGGAAGAAAATGGTCTATGTGGCTTGGTATGTAGAACATATGGTACCTAAAAATAATCCATCTCAAGTGGAAAAGAGCCATGGATGACATCCTGGGAGATTGGAAATATCACTAGAATTTATGATGGAAAACAAAAACAATGTTAATTACTTCTAGTTAATATCCAAGAAGCTGAAAAAAGGAATATTTGTGTAACATTATAGTAGGTTGGAAATTGACTAAGGAAATCAAGTTGAGACCAAATGGGTTAAGAAAAGAGAAGGGAATGTACAAGAAACTACAAGTGTTGATGTGTTCAGTCAAGGAAGGACTGGAGTAGTTCAATCTGGAATAGTAATGGGATGTTGAAGATCCAGGAACTAGGTGAATGCTGAAAATTAATATCAGCATAATATATGGCTGAAAATGTATAAAGT
>ML798920.1:99968-117854 GCA_009831015.1 Picea engelmannii | reverse complement strand
GTAGCATCAAATTCATTTACTGGAATTTATGCTGGTATGAGTTTTATGTACTTTTATTGCATAATTTCTTAAGGGAATTTAGGTAAGAATTTCCTCGGCCAGAGTTTCTTTTATAAAATAACATTATTGTATTATTTGAATGCATTAATGGAAATAAGATACCAATAGGTGCGGTAAAGGATGGAGGCTTGTGGTAATTATAAAATTTGTTATCTTTTGAACGCATACAAATGACATAGTAGCAATACATGTTATATTGGTTGTGATCTAATAACCAAAGCAATAAAAGGGTATGACCCTGTTATAGGAATGAATGCCAGTAAGGCTAGTCATGTATGAGGCCATGATATGGTTGGATATAGAAAGGATTTAATGCCACACAAGTATCGAAGGAAACTTCCTACTTTTAGCTGAGGTTTGGACTGCAACCTTTTTGCTAACATTAAAGAGCACCATGGAATTCTTAGATTCTTGGTGTAATGTTCAGGTCGAAAAAGAAGGCATCCAAATAGTTGAGTAGGAAATAGTAAGTGTATGGAGAATGTGTTGAGGCATTGGAAGGACTTTCCAATTTACCAATGGTGAGCTACATGACTTAGATATAGAGCATTCTGAATCCAATGCAAAAGTGCATTGAATAGTAGACATGAATAAATCATGAAAGTGTGTAAGTGGTAGAGTTTCACTTATACATGATAAAATTGTTAGGATTGACTGAATTTTTGTGAATGCATGCATATATTATTTAACGGAAATGATTATGCGAACAGTTGAAATGTTACAATTATTACTAACTCATGGAGTTGAGAACATTTCAGGGGTTGTTATACATTGCAGTAAGCAAGTTGCAAACTAAAGTAGTCACATGAGAATTGGCTACAGGAAATTTTTGTTCAAAGAATAGAGTAATGAAAATAATGATATTGAAAGAATGAAAATATTAATTGTTGAACATGCACATGTAGAGAATCATAATTCATTCTATTAAATAAATGTTTTAATAGTTGTGATTGAATTGTTAAGTGTAGACAATTCTAAAATCACTTGTGAGCCTTTGTAAGTATTACAAAAGAATTTTATGGTACATGAAATACTAATAATATGTTGGATGAATGCAAGATGGAAGCATTGTAGGAAAATCGGTCTCAAGTATGGTGTTGCATAAATCCATAATAAATATTGATTCATGTTGTTGCAACAACCAATAGTATTATGAGATAGAATCTCATACTTGAGGAAAATCTAAATTTTCTTATGAAACAAAAATTGAATTTCTAAATGAAATTGTTATGATATTGTCTCATGTTGATTGTATGTGTGTGATACAGATGAAATTATGGTATTGAAGTTGGAATTCTTAGGAAGAATGGATATCGTTGGGGACATTTGAGCTTAAATTGCAGATCTGTAATTTGGGTCTGGTAATGAGTTGGCACTCTCCTGTTGGACAACTGAGAGGGGGGGTGAATCATTTGTTACTGTGCTTAAACAGTTATGCTTCTTTTAAAAACTTTACAAGGCACTCAATGATGATGACAATCATGTAGGGAAATAAACGTTGACACATTCAGCATCAGTCACATATATGAGAAATACAGAGACATATATTTCCCGAGGAAACCCATACAGGGTAAAAACCTCTTTTTTCTTTATATGATAAGTAATAGTTTCATTCTTTACATTATCATACATATGAGCACCAACTCATAATGAGGCTACAACCTCAGTTTTGCAAGCTGCTACTTGTTGAGAGCACCAACTCTTTGTTTTCACTAGCACCCACTAAAAGGAAGCACCAACTCCCTGATTTCTCTAGCACCAACTCCCTATGTTCAAGCACCCACTTGAACCTCCGAGGAAACCATTCCTTCCTAGCGCCTCCCAACCACCGAGAATTATAAATTCTTTGTTACTAAAACTTATTACAGTGATATAAATTATTCAATGGCTTACCAACCCTGTCGTTGTTTTGTGACACTGCTCTGCCTTGTTTTCATCAGTGTCTTCTGCACACCTCTAGCACTTTCTGTTCATCTACCTTTTATGATCTATGCGCCATATCCCTTCAATGCACCATTCCTCGACTGTGCATTTCTGCTCCTACGTTCTGCCTCCTTGTACACACCTGAATTCTCCTACACAGCGACAACCCTTATCTCTTCTTTGTTTAGCATTCTTATAGTCTCTGTTGTCTTTGCGCATGCAATATTCGCAATGCCTCTGCATGCTCACTCCGTACCAAATTCCTCCACAACTCGAGTGCTCTGTCCGATCATCATCGTGACTCTTCAGCTTCTCTGTTCATTTACCACTCGTTCAACATCACTGTATGTTATACTAAGATTCCTCAGCCTCTCTGGCAATTTGAGACTCTTCGTCTTCTCTGTGATAGTCAAGCTCACCTTCTTTGTTCCAGTTACGGGCCTCAATGCTCATCTAGCTGTCAATCGCCTCCACAAACATCTTCATCCCTCTTGAATATTCCCAGAGACTCTTCACCTTCTTTGGTGATCACACTCAGTCCTCTTCAAGTCCTCTAGCAGAGATCATCATTTGTTTTAGTTGTTACACTGAGAAGCGCAAAAGTGGCCCTGCGATCTTGTTCAACTTCACTTGCACCGTTGGATTGAATTCATAGAAACTTGTGTTTACTTCACCATTTTTCACTTCAGCATTTTGGTATCCTCGTGGTAAAGATTTCATTACACTCCATGTCCTGATCCCCGAAACTCTGAAATGGAGTTTATCTAAACTAGCTCCTTCCTTCATCTTTCGCCGATGTGACCAATGGTTGCGACCACATATTGAGCCAAAACGTGTTTCGCATTTCATCATTTCGGGATTTCGGCACTCCTATGGTAGAGTCTCTTGACGCTCCATGTCCCGATATCCGAAGCTCCGAAATGGAGTCGGATCAACGGTCCACACTCTAAGTGATTCAACGGTCCTGATGTCTTCGTGATTTCTCATATCATGATTTCGATGTTTGCGACTTCGAGACTCCTATGGTAGGATTTCTTTGAAATCTCCATCTCCCGATTTCTAAAACTCTGAAAGGGAGTCGGATCAAAAGTCCACATAACCCCCTGAGATGGACGATTGACGGGATTTCGACGTTTCACATTTCACGATTTTGGGACTCCTTTGGTAGGAGTCCTTGACATCTCCATCTCCCAATTTTTGAAACTCTGAAAGGGAGTCGGATCAATGGTCCACATAACCCCCTGAGATGGACGGTTGACAGGTTTTCAGCATTTCGCATTTTGCGATTTCGGGACTCCTGTGGTAGGAGTTCTTGACATCTCCATCTCTCGATTTCTAAAACTATGAAATGGAGTTTACTTTGGGGTTTCACATTTCATGAATTCGGCAGGTTAGGGAACCTCGTTCCTTTGACATTCCAGTCAGCGAAATGATGATCTTTTTCCATGTGTCCTACCCGAAGATGGACGGTCCTCCTGCTTTCGGGATTTTGTAAGCCCGCTTCTCCTATCACTTTAAAGAACATGTAGGCTCTCCTAGATCCAACGGTGGTCGGAACCTGTGCTCGGATCTAACTCCCTAGATCTATCCTCCATATCTGTGTGCTCCTCTTGTCTACATTGAGATCTGACAGCCATCAGGAATTCTGAATTGTTGATCCAACGATCATTGTTGTTGCTCCTCCCCATTATCACTGCGTTGTTGATCATGCTCATGTACTCAAGCCATCATTGTTGTTGTACTTGCCATCAATGACAAGCATACGCAGCCTGTAAAACATGCCAACATCTCCTTCTATGTGAAATCTTGGGCAAGATGGATCGTTGAAGGACTGTATAGCAGTGAAAGGATGACTAAGCTTGGAAGGGTGAGTGTAGCAAGGAAGAGACAACCCAAGCCTTCCACAGTGAGTATAATTATTGTGTCAAGAAGCTCTATCGACTAGAGAAAATGACTTCCAACTAGAGTATGAAGACATGAATTTGGTGCATGGAAAGTAGGGCACAAAGAAGATAACAAACTTCAATCGAAAAACCATGGAACTTTTTGAATAATTTTGAATGTACATGTATATAATGCACTGAGGACAGTGCACAAACAAGGGGGAGGGAAATGTAATACCCTAGGTTGAGCACCAGTTGTAATGTACATATAGATTGGTGAGCCAGGATACTTTTGGCCAGAGTGCCTTTATAAATATGTTTTGAGGCTAGAGTGTATATGTGATTATTAGGTTGGGGAGCCTGGATTGTTGCCTATATTGCAATTTGTAAATCATACTCCTATTATTAATAGAATACATCATTGTTGCAGAATGACCAAACAAAAGAGACAGGGGAATAAACTCCACTAGAAAGGGAAAGGTGGCTTAGATTTTAGGAAAAGGGATAATCTAAGGGGGCTTAAGCCCAATAGAATATTATATTAATATTTCTCAAATCTAAAGTTATGGATATGAATATATCCTAAGTTTCTAAAGTGTGGACGAGGGGGTTCCTTGAGTGCCATGTGTCATAAAGGGCACATGCATATATATTTGGAGGAATTAGTACCTTTCCCCATCATTCATTCATCATTCCTTCATCATTATTCCATTATTCCATCATGTGTACCTGAGATTCATATTGTGCAGTTGTACCTATATTAGGAAAGACTTGGAACATTTTTTGGGTAAATTGGACTAAAGAAGTAGGTTTTCATGCCTGTTTGTTGTGACGAAGTGGGTTTTCAAACCCATGAGCATTCTCTCTGGGTGAGAGAAATGTTGGGAATTGTTACCCAAGGTGTCAATTTGCATCTACAGGGATATGAAACTCCTTGTATGGCCTCTTGTTGAAGCCCCGAAAGGGAAGTGGGGCAGTTGAAGGATCGCTGAGAAGAGAAGGGACACACTTTTTGGGGTGGGACATGTTAATATTATGGTAGATTCGGTAGGTATGAACCTCTAATGTGACCTATGACGAGACTAGAATCCTTCGGAAGAAAGCAAAGAATTGAAGGAAACCCTAGACAAGTTGTCGGCTGGACAAATTCATTTAAAATGAATTTATCGATACCCAGAAGGAGAAGTCGACCCCCGTTAGCCTTCCCAGTTCACTATAAATATAGGGTGTCAGTTCTCATTATTCATCATCTTAGCAATTTCAGAGAGAGCTAAATCTGCACAGGTAATTGCAGGCAGCAGCAGTTTGGTGCGCAAGTTTCTGGGAGAGATGGGAAAGGGAGCGTTAGCTTCTGGGTGGGATTATCTGTTCAGCTTAGTTTCTATTCCTTCTTGGTGCATTATCCTCTCTTGGCTATTGGATTTATACCAGGATTCTCTTCTCAGTCAAGGTCAAGGTGCTCGTAGGGTGGCTTCGACCAATGGTTGGGTGACGAGGGTATCGTCAATGGTAAAATGAGCACAATCTTCTATATTCTAACAGGTTATGGGCCCACACACCCTTCGGTCAGCCTAAAACACTGGAAGGAAGCATAACCACTAGTTATTGAGCTCGTTGAGGAACTACCGCTAGGGTTACTAGCAGGAGCAGCTTCCAAAAGCACTGCAGCTAGGGTTACTAGCAGAAGCAGTTGCAGAAACCCTAATTCTCAGATCTGACACCTTGTGATGGAGCATCTCGCTCAAGGAGAAGATATTCATATGCACCCTAACTCAGTGCATCTCTTGGATCTCTTAGAAGACAGAAATGACGAAGTTGAAGTTTTGGATCAAGGCATGACCAGTTACCAGTCAACCGAAGATATGTGTGAAACAATCAGTCTTTTACACTACTCAGCACTCACCGGGACAATTGAAGACGATATGTGGATAATCGACAGTGGAGCTTCCAGGAACATGACAGGAGATCAAGCCAGACTCTCAAATATAAATGAGATAAAGACATTGTACAAAGTGGAGCTTGGAGACAAAAGTACTTACCCCGTTGAAGGATTTGGACAAGCCTCCGTCAAATTGGAATCAGGTAATCATGTTCACTTAAGTAATGTTCTATATGTACCTGGTTTAGAAAAGAATCTTGTATCACTATCATGTTTAGAAGACAAAGGAAATAGAATAGCCTTCATGGATGGAAAGGTGTTATCATGGCATAAGAATTCCAGCATAGAAGATGCTAGGGTTATTGGAAGTCGTGAAGGAAATCTGTATAGACTACTAGAACGAAATGAAGAAGATCTAGTACATGACGAAGTCAACCCTAATGAACTTTGGCATAGAAGGTATGCTCATATCAATTATCAAGCATTACCTTTCCTCAGAAAAATGGTTGAAGGAATACCAGAATTGAAATCTACACACGAAGGAATCTACAAGGGATGTGCCCTTGGGAAGAATATCAAGAGACCATTTCCAAGCAGCAATAACAGATCCAAAGAAATCCTAGATCTAATACACTTCGATGTTTGCGTTCCAATGCCAGTCAGATCTCTCGGAGGATCTCTCTACTACGTAATCTTCATAGATGACTATTCAATAAAGACGTGGTTGTACCCACTGAAATCAAAAGATGAAGTATTCACCAAATTCCAAGAATTCAAGGCAGAAATAGAAAACCTTACAAGCAAGAAGATCAAGACATTAAGATCAGATAATGGAGAAGAATACACCTCGAAGGAGTTCGTTTCATTCTGCAAATCAGCGGGGATTAGGAGGGAGTTGATTGTTCCTCATAATCCTCAACAAAACAGTGTAGCAAAAAGAAAGAACAGATCTATCGAAGAAACAATAAAATCCCTATTGAACGATCAAGGTCTATCCATGTTTCTATGGGGAGAAGAAGCAATGATGGAAATATATGTACAGAACAAAATCCCTCATCGCATATTGAAGGACATGACACTAGAAGAAGCATTCTCAGGTAAGAAACCTAACATAGAAAATCTAAGCATATTTGGATGTCCAATTTACTCTCATACTCCCAAAGATAAAAGGAACAAACTAGAACCCTCGGGAAAAAAGGGAATATTCGTGGGATATAGTGACTCATCCAAAGCCTATAGAATATATATTCCAGAACAACACAAGATCGAAGTTAGTAGAGATGTAATGTTCAATGAAAGGATAGCCTTCAGAAAATCCATCGAAGAAATTATCGAAGAAGAAGAGGTTGAAAAACCTAATGAAGAAAACACAGAAAATGAAAATGACGAAAAGGATCAGCCTGATCATCCTATGGAGCCATGTGAAAACAATGATTCAATTATCATACCTAAGACCAAGAAGCAACCAGCTTGGCTTGAAGCCACATTACAAGACGTAGAAAGAATCAAGGTTCCATAAGGAACATCTAGGAAGAGTAAAAGACCAAAAATATTCTCAAGCTATGCAACATATATGACGAAGCTTCTAGAGGAAGAACCTGCTACATTCGAAGAAGCAGTCCAGAAGGGAAAATGGAAAGAAGCTATGGTAGAAGAACATCAGTCCATTATGAAAAATGAAGTATGGGAAATTGTACCCAGACCTAAAGAAAAATTAGTGGTAACCTCAAAATGGGTATACAAGATCAAACATGCAGCAGACGAAAGCGTGGATAAATATAAGGCAAGATTCATGGCCAGAGGGTTCTCCCAGAAGGAGGGAGAAGATTATGACGAAACCTTTGCTTCAGTGGCAAGGTATACCTCCATCAGAGCTATCATATCTCTTGTCACTTCCATGGGATGGAATCTACACCAGATGGATGTAAAGATAGCCTTCCTCAATGGAGCTATTGAAGAAGAAGTTTATATTGAACAACCTCAAGGATTTGAGGTACATTCCATAGACACTCACGTTTGCAAATTGAAGAAAGATATATATGGAATCAAGCAAGCTCCAAGGGCTTGGTACGCCAGAATGGACAGCTATCTAACAAGACTTGGTTTCTCCAAGAGTCATGCAGATCCAAACCTTTACTACAAAGTCGTGGATAACGCACCTGTGATTCTACTATTATATGTTGATGATTTATTCATAACAAGTGAAGAATCTCTAATTATCTAGTGCAAGAAGGAATTAGCCTCTGAATTTGATATGAAAGATCTAGGTCTCATGCATTACTACTTGGGACTAGAAGTATGGTAGAAGCGTGGTGAAGTATTCCTTGGACAAGGAAAGTACGCAATAAATATCCTTCAGAAGTTTGGAATGATGGATTGTAATTCCATGGACACTCCTATGAATGCAGATATAAGAAAGGTGAAAGTCCCAGATTCTGATCCAGTAGATCCATCTCTATATAGACAGCTAATTGGATCATTGATGTATTTGGTAAATACTCGACCAGATATTTGCTTTGTTGTAAATACATTAAGTCAGTTCCAGGTGGAACCTAGACAAGAGCATTGGATAGCTACAAAGCATGTCCTAAGATATATTCATGGGACAATAAACTATGGCTTGAGATATACCGCATCCAGTGATATCCAACTTCATGGATTCACAGACTCTGATTGGGCAGAAAGTGCAGAAGACAGGAAGAGTACTTCAGGTATGTGTTTCAGCTTGGGCTCCGCTATGATATCTTGGGGCAGTAGGAAGCAGAAGTCTGTCGCACTTAGTACAGCAGAAGAAGAGTATATGGCATCTTGTGAAGCATGCACAGAAGCAGTATGGATAAGGAAGTTAATATCTGATTTATTTGATCAGACTCCAGAATCGACCATAATATATTGTGATAATCAGAGTTGTATAAGATTATCTAAGCATCCAATGTTTCATGAAAGGTCGAAGCACATTGAGATCAAATACTACTTTATTCGAGATAAAGTCTAGGAAGGAGAGGTAAATCTCGAGTATATCCCCACTGATGAGCAGACAACAGATATCCTGACAAAACCTATATCCAGAATCAAGTTTCCATATTTCTGAGAGAAGATGGGGATCGTGGAAATAACTCCCTTAGTTGAAAGGGAAGACTCTCCAGGCTAGGAGAAGGTACGGAAAAATATTCTTGAAAAACATCATTTTTGTTATTTAAATAACTCTCCAGTTAGGAGGGAGCACTGAAAATATTATTTATCTTTGTAATTGAAAATTAGTCTAGATTGGACAGATTCTTTCTTGTTCGGAAAGTGGATTGAGATTTTGACGGATAATGACTTCCCATTGTAGTTAACATGGGAGGCAGATTGATTGTTGATGTATCATAGACAGCGACTTCCCATTGTGGTTAACATGGGGAGTGGTCTAGGACAGTCATTCTTCTTGGCAGTCACTCTAAGTAGTGGTCAAGTAGAATGGTATGCCTCGTCGGGCAGTCATTGTTTCGAAGTTCACAGTTGTGATTAGTTTCGAAGAATGGTTCATTTTGGAGGTTGATGCAAGACAGACATTCCTTAGGGCAGACTCATTCTCTCCAGGTTACACTTTGTTTAGTGTCGTAGGAATGGACTAGGGTGGGGAATGGTTCGGATATTTATTCCTTAGGGTTATACATTCTCTCCAGGGTGCACTTTGATAAGTGTAGGAGGAATGGCCCAGGGTGGGGAATAGTCCAGGCTCAGCAATCACGGACAGTCATTCCTTAGGGTTTATACATTCACTCCAGGGTGCACTTTAATTAGTGTAGGAGGAATGGCCCAGGGTGGGGAATGGTCCAAACATTTCTTAGGGTTTATACATTATGTCCAGGGTGCACTTTAATTAGTGTAGGAAGAATGGCCCAGGGTGAGAAATGGTCCAGGCTCAGAAATCAGAAATAATCCCTCTTCCTTGTTTGAGAAGAATGAGGCAGATAGCCCATTGTTGATATTCTATACTAAGGGCAGATATTCTTTCATATCTCACAGACGTGAGTGAAAGATTGGCCCAGATGATTCAGTTTTTATCATAACATTGTTTCTATGTAGGTTGCTATCAGATGTTTGTTATGAAGAATATATGACAGTAGATGTAAACTACTATGGTGGATTTGTTCCATTGTTTGTGACTATGTGTCATGGTTTGAGTAGTTTTGTACTACCTGAATAGACACAAGTGTGTTCTATCAATTGATATTGTACCAGTTGTCATAGGAGATTATCCAGTTGGATAATGATGACGGTGCTTGTATTGCTACCAGTTGAATGGTCTGTTGTGCTCAAGACCATACCTCCCTAGCTAGGAGGGATTGTTAATATTATGGTAGCTTTAGGAGGTATGAACCTCTAATGTTTTCTGTGATGAGACTAGAATCCTCCGGAAGGAAGCAAAGAATTGAAGGAAACCCTAGACAAGTTGTCGGCTGGATAAATACATTTAAAATGAATTTATTGATACCCAGAAGGAGAAGTTGGCCCCAGTTATCCTGGCCATTTCACTATAAATACAGGGCACCAATTCTCATTATTCATCATATCAACAGTTGCAGAGAGAGCTAAATCTGCGCAGACAGTTGCAAGCAGCAGCAGTTTGGTGCGCAAGTTTCTGGGAGAGATAGGAAAGGGAGCACTAGATTCTGGGTCAGATTATCTATTCAGCTTAGTTTCTATTCTTGCTTGGTGCATTAGCCTCTCTTGGCTATTGGATTGCTACCAGGATTCTCTTCTCAATCAAGGTCAAGGTGCTCGGAGGGTGGCTTCGGCCAATGGTTGGGTGATGAGGGTATCGTCAATGGTAAAATGAGCACAATGTTCTATATTCTAACAGGACAGGCATGTGGGGAATGAGGTATTGTAGGTTGTTTGCCAAATTTTGCACCTAAACCTATTTTTGTTGATGTCTGAGAGACCTTAGACTAGCTTAGGATTTCCTTTGCCCTGGTGGAGTTTAAGCCCCATCTCGGGGGTGACCCACTGTTGATAGTTATGAGCAGTGTGGTCTATATATGGGAGGAATGTGGAAGGTTTGCATGCATTTGGTGTTTTTACAAAAATAGATATGTATCCATTTAATGAGTATTATTCTATTGTGTAATGTATGTAATTATGTTAATTGCATTCTACTTTAATTATGTTAATTGCATTCTGCTGTAATTATAATTACATGTTGTTTACCATGTGTAATGTATTATTTTTGTTGCTATTATGTTTATAATTGAGTTAAATCAATTTTGTTTTCTCTGTTATAATTATGTTTGAAAGTATATACTATTAGGAATGCATTCATTTTCATATGCAGAGAAATTAAATGGTATCAGATAAATGTTTTGGAGTTGTTGGTAATGGGGACATTACAATTCACAGTCCTTCATGACTCAAGCACTCAATGAATTTCACTATTGAAATTGCCTCTATACAGCCATATTCACATGTTCTTATTGAAACCTGTGTGTTGGAGGTAGGCCAAAGTAGAAAAGCAAGGCATTTTTGGGAAAGAAAGCATGCAAGAGGAGAGCGGCAGCTGGAAGGAAGAACAGCACACTCACATGCGAGGGAAGACCTAACGATGGTAGGGTTAGGGTTTTGGTAAGGTATTGTAAACGGATGAAGAGCCATAAATGTATAAATATAGATACTTAGGTATCATAAGGGGTTGGTTCGGAGATATACTTAGGTATCGTGGGGATTATTGTTGTTGTTGTTTTTAGTTATGCATGATTTTATGCGATATGCAATATTGTGATGTATGATCTATTTTGCATAAGTTTTTGAGCTAGAGGGGATGAAGGAGGCAATATCTTGAGGGTTAGATCGTAGGTTGGGGAGCCTAGTGGGATCTAGTCTGCCTCATATAGAGCTTACCTGACTGTGAAGGGTTGTAAGCGCGTGATGTTGTAGATGCGGAAATACTATAATAAAATAGTTGAGAGCCAAATATTTTTGGACGTATCCCAAGAGGGGGTGAACCATGGTAACATATGTGTTATGTGATGAATGAATGCATATATTTATTGTCTTCGGTAGTTATTATTATTTTGAATGAATGATTTGTTATATTTCTTTCTTATTCGCCGATAGCAGTATAATGTGTTTACAAGTTATAATAAGTGGTTCAATATATATCTCTCTTATCTCACACTCAATCCCAGGCTGTAAACACCTGAGTCTTACAGCCACCCATTAAAGCTATCTTGGGTGAGACTACACAGTGCATTATGTGTGTTGTGTTTCCTTCTAGTTTACCAGGAGGGATGGTAGTTTTAGAGGCTTTGTTGGAAACCTGAATAGACATGAACATTGGGTCGATAAAATCGGACAAAAGAGTAAGAAAGAGTAAACCAAAAAATGGTTTCGTTGTCGTTGGTAGGAACAAGAGAGGTTTTTGAGTAGATGAGAAGTTGAAAACCTGTCGGAGGGAGATCAAGAAAATATTAGGGCAGAGAGCAATGATTCATTAGAAGGGAATGTTGAGACTGTGGAATCCCAAAAAAGCAAGATAAAAACTTGGCTAAGAACCAAAGAGTTGTATTTTGCACAGAAAGATAACATAAACCATAGAATAACACCCCGAAAATATCTTGAAAAATACGTGTTTATTGATTTGCATGAAGTATTTTTCTGCAATTTTCCACATTTGTTGCAGGAGTGGATACTAAGGTTGAAGGATAACCATGAAAAAAAATAGATTCGACAGCTAGAGTGGACCCCAGTACATATTGAGAAGTTACAGCGGGTGAACAACAAATTCACCCGCGCAGTAGATTTTTGGCTTGACAGTATTGTAGCAGGTTTTATCACATAGTTTGCAGTCGACACAGCGAAGTCATACAGCGCAGCAGAGCAAGAGTTTTTGCATGTACCTTGAGGAAGGTACATTCGATCGATGTATACTTCTATTAAGATACTACTATATAACAAAGGCATAATGACTATGGATTCAGATAGCTAAACTTCCATGCGTGCATGGGGTGAGGGGGGAAGCACTGACAGAAAGAGGAGAAATGGAAGGAGGAAAGGATAAAGGCAAGAAGGAGGAACCCTTGGAACCGATCATGATGGATGATGACTAGATCCGGTGAATCTTGGAGACAACTAGAAAGACACATAGCGGAGTACCCTACCAATACAAGGTGATTACCAAGAAGAGAGTTGTAGCCACAAGGGAAGGCTTGGTGAGTAATGAGGAAGAGGTAGAGGATCTTCGGGTCATGGAGCAGATTAAGGAAATATTGTGCGCAACATATGAAAGGAAGACAAGGGGTCCAAGAGTGAGAGGAGAAGGAATCAATCCTATCCATATTAATGTTAGTGTGGAACCCATAAACCCATGTGAAACTAATACACCAAAGAGAACACCATTGTTTATACAATCGAAGTTCGAAAGAAGTCTGAAAAAAGGAAGTACATCTACAAAAGGAGAAACAATTGGAGGAGCCAGTTCAGGCAGCACTAGTCAAGTATCTACACTGCACGGAGGTGGTAGTTCGGCATTCAGAATGGCAGGACACGATCCCACCATCAGGTTACCAGAATTTCGAGGAGAAGTAGCAGAAGACCCTGCGAAACACTTTCTCATTTGCGAAAAGATATGGGAAGAAAAACAGATCATTGATGAAGATACCAAACTTGTGCAGTTAGCTATTACGCTAAGAGATCGTGCACTAGACTAGTACATGAGTTTAGACCCAAACAGTGCTCCAGGGATGACAAGGTGTTATAACCCTAAATTGCACCACACATGCTTACTTAGCATCAGGCCAACTCATATATGACAAGGTGTTATAACCCTAAATTGCACCACACATGCTTACATGGCATCAGGCCAACTCATATCCTTTCCTTGCCAAAACATCTGCTGAACAACCTCCTTGAAAATCCTCTTGGGTCAAGGACCACGTTCCCTAACCCATTACTGCACGTGTGTGCACACTGGTAGGCCCACTACATCCCACGTGTACCTAAAAAAACACAAAAATAGGAAAGTTGTTGATGGAACAAAAAGCTATGGGTCAGTTAACTGAAACTCCCGGCCATGCATGGCCGAGAGTTCGTCCAAAACCCTAGCTCCTTCTAACCTATAAAAGAAGGGGTAGGGGTACTATTTGGAAGAGGAAACTTATAGCGAAGAAACTCTACCCATTTTCTGAATCCATTGTCCCAACCCTTTAGCCCTTCCTCAAGCCAAAGGAGAATTAACGCAAAGCAGTTGGAGGACAGAAGAGGAGGAGCCCGGGATCAAGATCAAGGAGCGGTGGTCGGTCTCGACTTTGATTATAAGTTGATTCATTTTTCAAATAATAAAATAATACTTTTCCCGTCCCAATGCATGAGTTATCCATGGTTTGTTTAATTTATGATTAATTTCTAACCCTCAAGTAGAAAAGTAGCATGCATGTGTAGTGGTTTGTCTTGATTGCAGGATTATCTTTGGAAGGAGCAGCGCAAGAAAGCGGGCAAAGCGAAACGGAGGATCTACACCAAACATCAGTAAAAAGGTTAGTAATTCATTTCCATGCATGTATCATGAAAGAGGGGTTTAAGTTTTGGGTGGTAGGTTAAATAGTAATTTATTTACGGTCAAAATCTACGTGCAAGTTTGACCCTAGTTTGCTAGTCTGTAGGGTATTTTTCCCAACAACAGAGTTGGCGACCGTACTGGGGAAGATACTCCTTAGGGTTTCCGGATTTAGTTGAGTTTTTGGGTAGTTTAAGAGATTAGATTTTCTATTTCTTTGCCTGTCTTTTTCTGTAAGGCCTGAGCTAGCAGGGAGCCTGGTTCTTTATACCAGTTTTTCTTGACTGTTGCTTGACAGCAATTGTCAGGACACACAGAGGTACACGCGGCCTGCAAAAGGCCAGCACGCGTGTACCCGCGCCCTAACCTCTTACAGCCCGCGTGTGAACGCTAGCTGTAGAGGTTTCAGTAGTGTGTAGGAGTTCAGAGAACTTGAGAGGCAGTCCTCCTCTTCCCTGTCAGAATTGTACACTCTCAGGGGGTTTTCTAGATTTTGTCTGAGTCTTGTTGGTTCATAGTCCTGTCTCAGTTTGTCTTTTTGTGTTTTGTTATTCCTTGCAATTATTTTTCTTTTCTGTTAGAAGAAGCATCCAAGCCTTCAAGAGACCCTGGTTATCAATACCAGAGGCCTCTTCCTGGTCTGGGCTGCCTGTGTTTATTTTTGTCTTAGAATTTATACATACACGCGGCCTGTACAAGGTCAGCCTGCGTGTACACACGTCCTGTTTTAGCTCATCACGCGTTCGCACGCGTGTTGTTTTAGTGACAGAAGCGTGCTTGACATGCTACTTTTTGGTCAAGGTGGGGAAGTCATCCCCTCATTTGATGAGAAGTATTCCTCTCAGGTGTTTGAGTCTAGGGGTTGAACAATTAGTAGGTTAGGTCCTCTTACCCTTAGCCTGCTTTTTCTAATTGATAGTTGACAGAAAATACAAAAGGAAAAAAAAATTGTTTTATGGTTTTTAGGCAAGCTTAAGAGTCTGTGTTTTCTTTATCGTCATTGTGTGCCTTTACTCTGATTCTTTGCGGTCTGCGCTTGAAGCCAGAATTTATCTTTCTTGGTTTTGTGCTTGTCGGCATTTTCCCTTTGTCGCTTTCATAGCACTTGAATAAAAAAAAATATATCTCTTTTTCATTTTCTTCTTTGTTTAAAGAGTGTGTTTCTGCATCAATAGCTAGGGAGAAGTCTTTTTGTTCATAAGTTTTTGCAGTGCATTTAGAGCATAAGTAGCTCGTAGCCAAGATAAATTCCTTTATGTTTGTTGCATAAAATCTTAGAAAAATTGAAAAGAAAAAAAAATCTTTCTTTGTGAAAAGTTGTTGATTTTGGCATTTAGTAAAAGTCTTTTGTTTCTATCTTTTTCCATTCATTTTTTCTTTAAGTCTTTACACATCATCAGTTTCACCTTCATACCTCATGACGTAAGAAAACCCATAAAAGCAACACTAATTTAAAATCTATTAGACATTTTGTTTGTAGGGTTCACACACTAGTTCAGGACTAGGGCCTTGGATTAGGTTGGAGAGGAAACTCTCCAAGGCCATTCAAAACCAAACATTAGAGTGTGTGATAGGGAGTGTAGAAGTCCAGTTTCGTGGAATTTATTCGGGACCCCCCTGTAACACAGGGGATAAAAACAAGGTCACGTGTAGAAAGGTATCTCAGATAACCCCTCCAAAGCCGGACCAAGCGTAGTGGAGAACACATATCGAGGGCTTGTTTTGGGATTCCGTCGTTTGCATTTTCCACGGGGCTTCATGGGTATCGAATCCGTTCGAGGTCCTCAGTTGTCTTCCAGACCATTTTCTCTCGATACCCTTGATAGGTTTCAGGCTTGATATCCTTCTCATTGTGGTCTACCCGACTTTCGACTCTACCCGCCTGGTGATTGTTCGTGTGCTGGCAAACTAGTTGCCAATCTTTTTAGGGACATACACAGGTGACTTCGGGGGTATACCACGGTACCTAGGACAGACATCAGGCCATGCTTTGTAGAGTATACCCGTAGGGTGCTTCCGTGTTCGAGTTGCACTTGCACCGGTAAGTTGCTCTAGTGTTGGTTGTTGTAACTGTTCTTCCAACTAGTTTAGTGTTTGCTTGACTTATCTCTTAGGGGATTCTTTTTTAGTGTGTGTTACGGTTTGAACGTATAGAATAACTTAGCATGTCTTGGATCTTCTCACATAGTGGAGGATCCCGAGCTCCGCGAGTCACGAAAGCTTCTGGGCCTGTTGCTGATTGTACTGGAGCCACACCCGCCACCATTGAGGCGGAAGCTAGACCAACAAGGGTCTTTTGAAGCAACCGGGTTACAAACCATTTTGCCCGAACAACTCCCGGAGGAATCAACCGCTAATATTGGCTCGGTTGAAACCCCAACCACTGATACGTGGCCACAAGTTATTGTACCAATGTAATTTTACGAACGCTTGTCAGTGCCTCACACATCTATGGAAACAAACGTTGTTACTTCCTCTGGGAATTCTTCCATTCCCACCACCGTTGCTACCACAGGAGAAGCATATCCTAATTTTTTTCATCGTCGGTCCGAGCCACCATGGTCTCAGTCGCAACTACGTTGCACAGTGGACCGATCCCATCTATCGCGGCGGCCACAACTCCCTTTACACCTAGTGCGACAGGCCCTCCGTTTTCATACGGTATGCCTAGTTCGGGTACAAGTCCTGCACTCGCTTACTCCACTTTACAGACTTTGGGTCTGGGGGCAGGGAGCTCTAACGCTCCTCTGCAAAGTCAACTTGGGGGCATTCTTGTCCCTTTTAATGCTTTTCCTTACGCTGGAGGTCATATCTCTCCTTCGTCCCCTTCACTTAGTGGTCTGCATCAGCAGTCCGTCGGACAGCCTGCACACACTAGTTCATTTGGAGTCGGGAGTCAAGGAACACCTGTGCACACTATGTCGGTAGGTTCATCATTGTTTGTTTGGAACGGGACGTTTGGTAACAACACTTTCGCATCCACCGCTTTCCCGTCTATGGGCACTCCCATTTTTGGACAGTCTACTCCGGCGCAGGGTACTATTCCTGCGTCGAGGTAACATATAGCAGGACATTGGAACTCAGGACAAGGATCCGTTCCCTCCTTTGGAATGCCATTCTAGGGTAATTCTTTCCACAGTCAATGGAACCCTGGACAGACTACTATGCCTCTCCCATCAGGACCGACATGGGGTAATCCTTCCCAAAGTCCTTCAAACACGATGAACGCCCAACATCCTATGTCTTTTATGGTAAATCAGTCGATGATGTCTCCACAAATGCAAAATCCTTACGCTGGTCAGGGCCATGGTTTCTACCAAAATTCGGGCCAGCAGCCAAACTTTTCCTGGCAACCTAGTGCCAGTCAAACTCCAGGACCCTTTTTCCCAGGCTATCAGTAGCAACCCAAGCTACCATTCCTGGCAACGTTACACTTTCCAGATTTGACAAGGTTGTTAAATGATCCTATTTGTCACGATCCACGTTGACCTCCTATGCCAACGAAGTTGCCTTCGGACATTCCAAAGTTCGAGGCCAAGCCTAATGAAGATCCAGGTGATCATGTGACTACCTTCCATCTTTGGTGTTCATCTAACTCATTGAAA
>ML798920.1:86505-98205 GCA_009831015.1 Picea engelmannii | reverse complement strand
TCGTTCTGCACGACTTACTTTGAGGATCCTTGGATTCTTCCTTCCCCATCAGCCACGATGGATGAGACAGGGCACCCCGGCATGTCCATGCCCTTGTTTTCCACTGAGGTAGCATACTCTTTAGTCCAGCAAGCTTCAGCTAACCCTGATCCGACTCCTGCACCAGAGTTAGATCCACTTCTAGAGCCTATTTGGGTTTAGGGTTCTCTCGCTAACGTCGATTCATTAGACTTAGTCTTGCCTTCTGACAAAGCAGTAATCGAAGCAATGACTAGTACAGAAAAACCTTGGGAAGATCTTCATCACAGATCATATTTCCTCCCAAAGCTAAGCCGAATCAAAGCAAGAGAATTCACCATGACTATGACTGGAGATAGGTATTGTCATACTAATCCCTTAGCTACACACAAGATCTATGTTGAGGGTAATATGGAAACCGTTGTTGAAACGATACCTATCAATATCTCCAGAACCACTGGCGTCATAGACAATATTTTCGTCAGAGCATACAGCTCCCCTGAGGAGATGTCAGGCATCGACCCACAAAGAGTCTATCATGAGCTAACTTTGTTGTTTTTCAAGCTCGCTTTGAGATCTGAAAGCAACATCCGGTGAGACTGGATTTATGATTTTCAATCTCGTCCAGATTAACTGAGAAAATTAACCATTATGGAGTCTTCTTTAAGCCCTTTTTAGACTCCTTAAAGATGAAAAGATTGCCAAGTGACCTTGTTTCTTCACACTCCTTAAATTGGTCCAAAAGAACGTTCCTTAAACGGGTCTTCTTTTAAGCCCTTTTCAGACCCTTTAAACATGAAAATATTGACGAGCGATCTTGTGACCTTTCACGCTCGTTAAACTGAAATTTGAATTCACGTCTGTCCGGTGGTAGTTTACCCCTTTTTCGGTCCGGACGGTCAACTGTACGAACAAAGGTATACTCTATAGAATTCCCATTCTTTAGAAGAGTATTCTCAGGTATAATTTTATTCCTTTTTCGGGCCTGAGGGACTAAATTTACAAAAAAGAAACCCCCACGGAGTCCATAGTTAATCTCTTTTCAGACTCCCTAAAATTGAAAAGATCGTCCAGTGACCTTATACTTTCACACTCGTTAAATTGGTCCAGAAGAATATTCCTAACGGAGTCCATAGTTAATCTTTTTTCAGACTCCTTAAAAGTGAAAAAATAGCCGAGTGATCTTTTCCTTTTCACACTCGTTAAAATGGTTTTGAATTGACGTCTAATCGGTGCTAGTTTATCCCTTTTTCAAACCGACTAGACTATTGTCGAAAAAGGTACCCCAGTGGAGTCTCCTTTTATGCTTTTTCAGACTCTCTAAATATGAAAAACCACTGAGATTACCTTCTCTGGGCTCATTAAAATTACATCGAAGGACGTTACCATTGTGTGTTCTATCAACCACATTTTCATACCTTATCCATCAGCCTTGTGACAGTTTGCTTCTACGTCTTAACACCTTTGGCCGCCGGAGGATTTTTCCCGAGTATCATTTTCCAGAACATCAGTATTTTCCTTGTGCCTTGAGTTTGTATGTTTGCAGTACTCGTTCCTCCATTGTAACGTAATATTCCTTTATTCTTTTTCAAAAATTACCAAAAAAAACAAAAAAAAATCAAATATACCCCAAAAAGAGGATGGGAAAGGTATTTTCTTTATTGGAAGCATCATGAGTCTCCCTTGGATAAAGCACATATGTCTGTTTGATCATCAGACTATGGGATGTAGTACGACCTTAGGAATATTTTCTTGCTATATAGAGTTGTGTCCTCCACCGTTTGGTTACTCTTCCAAACATATGGAGAGTTTGTGTTGCCTCTTGCTTCGTAGACTTATGATTAACATATATGTTGCCTGAGTTTTATCACTTGTCATGCTATTGTCCAAGGGAAGTTTGTCACTAAGCCTGAGTCAACCCCTTTGCAATATGTCTCTTGTTCGCATACCCGGCCATCCTGAACGTCCAATAAAGTCCTTGTTCGAAATCATTGAAGCCTTCAGTCCGATCATCAAGATTATCAAGTCTGTAACCGACGAGTCGTCGAAGACCTCTGGGTAGTGCAGTCATACACTCACATTACACTCCTACCCGAGTTTTAGAATATTTTGAAGTTGTTGCTCGAGCTCTGAAGTACAGCCATCAGGTCGAATCAGCTTCTAGAAGCTGGATACTCTATATGTCTATCTTTTTTATTTCGATATGTAGCTCCACTGTGCATTATTCGTGGCTACTCTTTATAGTTATTTGACATGGATCTACAGTGTATTTTATTGGTACACATGGTTCTATTTTATCTCGAGCATGGGTATGCTCGCCTCGGTGAGACATTTGTTATTTTGCAGACGGCACCTCCTGGTTCTTGATCCTTGGGCTCACTCACTCAACACATCAGTACAGATTGGTAAAAGATTGGTAATGTATTTCAGCCATCAGATTCTCTTCTGACCTCACACATTAGGGGGAATCTGTTATAACCCTAAATTGCACCACACATGCTTACCTGGAATCAGGCCAACTCATATCCTTTCCTTGCCAAAACATCTGTTGAACAACCTCCTTGAAAATCCTCTTGGGTCAAGGACCACACGCCCTAACCCATTACTGCACGTGTGTGCATGCTGGCCGGCCCACTACAGCCCGCGTGTACCTAACAAAACACAAAAATAGGAAAGTTTTCGATGGAACAAAAAGATATGGGTCAGTTAACTGAAACTCCCGACCATGCATGGCCAAGAGTTCGTCCAAAACCCTAGCTCCTTCTAGCCTATAAAAGAAGGGGTATGGGTATTATTTGGAAGAGGAAAATTATAGAGAAGAAACTCTGCCCATTTGTCGAATCCATTGTCCCAACCCTTTAGCCTTTCCTCAAGCCAAAGGAGAATTAACGCAAAGTAGTTGGAGGACAGAAGAGGAGGAGCCCAGGATCGGGATCAAGGAGCGGTGGCCGGTCTCGACTTTGATTATAAGTTGATTCATTTTTCAAATAATAAAAGAATACGTTTCCCTTCCCAATGCATGAGTTATCCATGGTTTGTTTAATTTATGCTTAATTTCTAACCCTCAAGTAGAAAAGTAGCATGCATGCGTAGTGGTTTGTATTAATTGCAGTATTATCTTTGGAAGGAGCAGCACAAGCAAGCGGGAAAAGCGCAACGGAGGATCTACACCAAACATCAGTAAAAAGGTTAGTAGTTCCTTTCCATGCATGTATCGTGAAAGAGGGGTTTAAGTTTTGGGTGGTAGGTTAAAAATTAATTTCTTTACGGTCAAAATATGCATGCAAGTATGACCCTAGTTTGCTAGTCCGTAGGGTATTTTTCCCAACAACACAAGGACACTGACAGACATTAAGAAGTTATTGATAAATGAGTTCCAGAAGCCGAGCTCAGAGGATCAATACATGAATGAGATGATAGAAATCCGACAAAAACCTGGAGAGTCTATTTTGGAAATTGACCAGCGATTCAAATGTTTAAAAGGAAAGTTAAAGTATCTCATGATTGATATGCAGTGTCGGCACCTATTTTTCAACTCATTACTACCACACTTAAAATACCCATTGGGACAACAGAAGTTTCAGACGCATGCAGAGGCTCTACAGGCAACCTTGTAACTGGAACAAAATCGGTATCGGCAGACAGATCCAACTATTGAAGAACTAAAGGAGGATTTGAAGAACTTAACATTCCAACTCAACCAAAATAAGAATAAGGATAAACGAGAAGTCGATTGGTGTACCACATGTAGGATGGAAGGACACCACAAGAATGAATGCCCAAAATTCGTGCAGTATATGGAAGTAGGAATGCCAAACCCATTACCCACAGGAGGACCATGGTGTGAAGTCTGTAAGAAACCAGGTCACGACCCCTATCACTACCCGATGATGCAGAAATACCAGATAGCCCCAAAGAGTTCATATTGCACCTTTTTCAAGTTAGTGGGCCATGACGAAAAAGATTTTCAAACTATGGATTTGATGCACAAAAGGACATTAGACGCATATAGAGTGCAGGCATAAATGATGATGGGGCAAGCCGCACCATAGTTTAATAAAGTTCCAACTCCATACAACACTGTGTAGCAGCAGTATAATATTGCCTAGCAACCGTACAATAACATGCAGCCATAGTATAACGCAGCATAGCCTCAGTACAATACCACGTAGTATAATCAAGCATTGTAGCATAATGCACTGAGAGGAGATAGAGCAGGCTACAGAGGTGGAGGATGAGCAAGAGGAGGTGGAGGATGAGGTAGAGGACCAGTGGTGTGTCAAAATTGTCAACAACCGGGACATTATGCAAGAGAATGTCCACTTCCACCAGCAACTTGTATGTATTGTCGCACATCGGACCACGATACAGAAGAATGTCTGACACTACTAGTAAAGATCTAGGAAAATAGGAACCAAAACAACCAGAATGTTCAGTGGATTTCATCCAAAGAAAGGGATGAAGGACGGAACATCAATATAATTACCCATGGAGTAGCGAAAACAGGAAACAACGTAGCTCGACAAGAACCACTATAAAATCAATGGGTGAAAAAGAACGTCAAACCAAGGAAGCAGTTTGATGCATAGAAGGAAAAGGAGATATTTAAGCAAGCCCGACAAGAATTCCTGAAGGAAGATATTGTGATGAATTCAACTGTGCAACAAAGTAAGGAAGCACCAGAATATGAAATGCCTCTGTTATTGGATCATACCATTGGAATACATTCCATGGGACAAGTACAATCAAAGGCTTTTTGCAATCATGTGTAAAAGTATTAAATGATCCATCATCTGTGAAAATATTTCAAAACATACTAGAAAAATGTAGCATTGATATGGAAGGAAAACAAGAACCAAAAACAGTCAATCACCTGCACACAAGAAGAAGAATAAGTAGGGAATTTAGTGCCAATATTAGAGATTTCAATATGGGAGACATCATATTGGATCTAGGATCTAAAGTTAATGTATTACCAAAAAAGACATGGCAATGCATGGGAGAGCCCATGTTAGGATATTCACCTGTTCAATTGAAACTGGAAAACCAACACAGAGTCCTACCAATAGGTAGACTAAAAGGAGTGACAATCGATTTGGATGGAGTGCGCACTAAAGCAGATTTTGAAGTCATTGAAATAGTGGACGGCACAACACCTTACCCAGCATTGCTTGGTCTGGATTGAGAGTTTGACAACCAGGCCATAATCAACTTGAAGACCAGGAAAATGACATTTGAGTCAGGAGAATACAAGGTCATCGCACCATTTTATCCATCGGAAGGAGAGAGGTTCGTAGAACCCACTTGCCTAGACTTAGAGGAAATCATCCAGTTGTACAAAACAACTGCGCGTGATGAGGATTACGTAAACCCAGATGCATATGGGATACTTAGTTGGCAGAGCATTCCTTCATATGCAACAGACTCAGATACCATTTTAGAGAACTGGCAACAGAAGCTACATGAAGTATCCACGAGAATATGTACAAGAATAGACCGCGTCGTCAGATGGGTAGGCACATAAATAAGGAAATCGCCTAGTTTCCATGGAATAAATGATTTGGTAACATTCTTAACATAGTACAAAGACAAATTCTTAGAGAAACAGAGATTGTTATCACTTGATCTAGCACTCAAGACCACACCTGCAAGATGGTGGGGTGCACACAAAGAAACAATCACATATTGGTACTAATGTAAGCGATTATTGCACATAAGGTTCAACGTAGAACAGAAAAACAACAAGCAACAGAAGTATGATGGACAAGGGGCACCAGTGGAACACTTGGAGGAGTGTATAATGTTGTGGAAAATGACACCCCGGGGGGAATGGCCTCATCATTTTATACACACTCTAGAGGGCATACCAGTGAACTGGTATATAGACCAGGAATTGCGCAAAGGAACTACAACCTGGATGACATTGCAACATAATTTCACAGTCACTTTCTCATTCGAGCACGAGAACCCTAACATAGATGTCTCTCTTAAAAAGATAAGAGGAGTGATATTCATCAAATAACCATTGTTGTCATGTTACCATGTACAAGAGGAAGAATTGGATGAAGACGATCCGCGTGATATTCAGATTGAAGAAGCAGAAGGAGAAACAGATGTGGAAGGTCCACCCATAGAATCAGAAGTCATTTTTGCGTCGATCAAAGTAAAGAAATTCAACAATGGGACAGTTGAGAATCCCAAGATGGCCATCATTGGAGATTACTGGGATGAGAAAACAATAAAAACCATAACAGATTTATTGCGCGAGTACAACAACTTGTTTCCCACAACATTTACAGAAATGAAGGGTATAGCCGAAGAGTTAGGAGAAATGAAGATACCACTTAGACCTAAAGCGAGATCGATCAGACATCGACCATATAGACTAAACCCAATATATAAGAAGAAATTCAAAGCTGAGATCGGCGGGATGCTCGAAGCTCGAATCATAGAACTGGTCAAAAAATCATAATGGATAAGCCCGATGGTAGTACAGGACAAGAAACAAGGAGGGATAAGAATATGCGTCGACTTGAGGAAGTTGAACGATGCATGCCTACATGGCCCATTCCCACCTTTCATAGATGAATTGTTAGAAAACGTAGGAGGACATGAAGCTTACTCATTCACTGATGGATTCTTAGGCTACCATCAAATCAAGATAACACAAGAAGACAGATATAAGACCATGTTTGCGACAGGATGGGGATCTTATTAGTACACGGTCATGTTGTTTGGACATAAGAATGCACCAGCAATATTTTCCATAGTAGTCATTGTTGCATTTAAGGAATTCATCTACCAGTTTCTCGAAGTATATTTGGATGATTGGACAGTCTACAGTTTGTTGAAAGAACATGTAGAATTCTTACGGCTAATGTTGGAAAGATGCAGACAGTGTCAGATATCACTAAACATAAAGAAATGCATATTTGGAAAATCGTTTGGGATACTATTGGGCCATATAGTATGCAAACAAGGTTTACTCATAGATCCTGCAAAGATTGCAGTAATTGTTAACTTACCACCACCAAAAACAGTCTATCAACTAAGAGCAACGTTGGGACACACAGGATACTACAAGAAATTTATCAAAGGATATGCATAGATTACTGCACCAATGGAAAATATGCTAAGAAAGAACACAAAGTTTCAGTGGAAGGATAAATCCCAACATGGTTTGGATACCCTAAAGGAAAATATGGTCACTGCACCAATCTTAGCCTTTCTAGACTGGGAGAAGATGTTCCACGTCCATGTAGATGCATCATCCATAGCACTTGGAGTTATCTTGGCGCAGCCAAGAGCAGGAGACTTGGATCACCTGATAGCATTCGTGAGAAGAAAGTTATCAGAATCAGAACAGAACTATAACATGACAAAAAGAGAATGCCTAGCTATGGTCTATGCACTGCAAAAGTTCATATAGTACTTATTGGGAAAACAGTTTAAGATGTTCATAGATCACTCAACCCTAAAATACCTAGTTAACAAGCCAATGTTGGGAGGGATAATTTGTCAATGGTTACTATTGTTTCAAGAATTTGACTTTGATGTAATCACCAAGCCAGGGAAATTGAACGCAGGACCTGACCACCTATCAAGGGTCACAATGGAGAAGACCCTACTAATTTAGAAGACAACTTTCTTGATGCACGGTTATTCTCAGTCCAGATCGTTGATGAATACTTCACAGATATCATTCAGTACTTGAGCACGGGTACTACGTCGCAAGAATATAGCACCGCGCAGAAGAAAAACATGGTAGTCTATGCGTCGACTATCAACTGATTGTAGGACACCCATACAAAATGGGCGCAGATAGAATCTTGCGAAGGTATGTGTTAGAACACGAAATACCATGAGTTTTAGCAGAAGCCCGTGAGGGAATAGCGAGAGGACATTACGTAGGTAAATCTATCGCATAGAAGGTATTGTGTGCAAGACTATGGTGGCCAACGATTCACAGAGACTCGAAGGAGTATTGTTAAAGATGCGATGTCTTTCAAAGGGTAGGCAAACCCAACAGGAGGGACGAGATTCCATTATGACCAAAGGTAACACTCCAAGCATTTGATAAGTGGGAAATATACTTTGTGGAACCAATCAACCCACCAAAAAAAAGAACAGGAGTAAGGTACATTATCACCGCGATGGAGTACCTAACAAGATGGGTGGAAGCCGCACCAGTGAAGGATTGCAGCACAGAAACAGAAGTGCATTTTTTATTTGAGAAAGTAATCACTTGATTTGGATGCCCAAGAATTTTGATGAGTGACCAAGGCACACACTTCATAAAAAACACCATCAGCGCTATGACTGAAGAGTTTGAAGTCCATCATCAGAAGAGCACACCATATCACACACATGCAAATGGCACAGTGCAAGCATTCAAAAAAATCTGGAGAATGCACTGACAAAGATCTGTAATGTCAAAAGGGATGATTGGGACCTCAAAGTACCAGCAATATTATGGGCCTATAGGACTATGTGCAAAAATTTGACAGGACACACACAATTTAAATTGGTTTATGGCCAAGAAGCAGTGGTTCCATTAGAATTTTTAGTACCAAGATTGTGCGTAGCAGAAATTACACAAATGACAGAACGAGGCATAGTACAGGAAAGACTGAATCAGTTAATGACCATTGAGGAAGATCGGATCTTAGAATGATTCCACCAACAAGTTCATAAAGCAAGGGACAAATCTTGGCATGATAGACACATAAAGAAGAAAACTTTTAAGGAAGGAGATCTAGTACTGATGTATGACAACAAATCGCTTCAACACCCAGGAAAGCTAATAATGCACTAGTTAGGACCATATGAAGTACAATATGTCATAGATGGAGGAGCTATACAGTTAAGAAACTTATGAGGCACATAACTCAAAGGGATGATCAATGGGAGCCGAATGAAGTTGTACAAGGACAGTTGACCACCCACCGCGCAGTAAAAAAAAAAAATTGTAAATACTACCAATAGAGGCGCATTGCACCAAAAGACAAAAAGGGCACGCACACTTAGAAACATAAACTCGGCGAGGAGAGGGACAACGGTCATGTACAAAGGTAAACAAGCGGGAAAAGGAAATTAGGCAAAAGAAGTATGACAAGACAGCGTTAGGTGGAATTAAAGGATAGAAAGGACCGGTGGAATGCCACATTAATCATGCCAACTAGAGGCGAAAAGGAAGAGTAATGGAAAGTACGAAACTGTCAGAGGTGCATTGAACCCGTAATTAAGGAAGCTTCCTCAACAAGCTTCATGTGTATCCCATAGATCACATGGACGTGGGAACAAAGAGTTGTTGGCAACAATAATATAATCTCTATTTTTACAAGTGGTCTTTAAATTCTCGTTACTCGTCACGACCTTTCTCACTAAACAACACTTGTCACTTGTCGCTTTCTACATACCTGCTTTTCGATTTTTGTTTTCATGACTGTAAGCATGAAAACTCAYAGCTGGAATTCACACTTGATTTYGATTTTTKAYCAAAGGATAAMTATTCATATGGTCTATTGTCGAATTGTCRTCTTTCRCTATGAACTTGATGWTTTTCCTAGTTTATAACTCTTTGGTCCTAGACTCTAGTCATTCCTTGGTTACATAAGTATAAAACCTCCACTCTTTTAGTGTTCGATTAATATCAATGGGGTTTTGATTCATAAAAAAATTTAATGGTTCGATGTCTATTTGATACATTAATCTTTGTGATCAAGTCGTGGATATGCATACTATTGTCTTCAACTTCTTTGATCCTTATGCGTACTAATGTGGCAAGTTGTTATTTTAAGTACARTSTGATATTATTAATCTGCATGGCCTCGATCTACATGACCTCTTTCACACGCATGGTAATTAACACTCATGCCTACCATTTTGAGTTGTCTTTGCATTGCATTGAGGAAACTCGGGGCTATGGATCTGTGTTTTTTCTATCAAACCCTACCTCTGATTCCTGTGTTGGTTACTTTCTGTTAGCCATGGCTCCTGTGGTGAGGATTGAGCCCAACTGCATCTAGACCTTGTTATCACTTGGCAATGCCAGAGATGACTTAGAAAGGAATGGTTGGCATGTGTTTGTTGAAAATTTCGAGGGTTTTAATCTAAGAGTTGCCCAACAATTTGCGTTGACATTCGACGGTTGCAGAGCAGAAATAGGAGACGTCCAGCTTGAGTTAAATGAATATTTTATAAGCCAAGCTACCGGTCTACCAGTTGTAGGGAAAAAATGGTTCAAAAACTCAAAGGTTGAAGAGGTTCCCTGGTCATTGTTGTTCACCTCAAGGAGAATTACCATTTGCGACCGAGGTATGCCTGTCTCAGCTTTAAAACCTAGATGGCATGATCTGTTAGCTATTGTGAAACAGTTCGTTACCTGTGAGGGGAGATATGGTTCAGTTTTTTTGTATCACTTGCGATTGCTTATGAGTTTTATCGATGTCCCCCTGAACATGCCCTATTTCCTCCTTCAAAGTCTATACAAGATGGCAAAGTGGTGTAAGAGACAGAAGTCTGATTCTAGTTTGTTCCACCATTGTTTAATAAAGATTATTATTATACATCAGTTGAAATTAAACAATGATTGTTGATATGCTTTTCTGTTACGAAATGGTTTTGGTAGTAGTGAGTTGGGATAGGTTAACAAGCCTGTTGTCACAGAAACCCTCGTGAAACCTACCATGTCTCCTCCTTCGCTCTTTCCCTGTGATCCTATTTCTAATTTGGAACCCTCGACCTATCTTGATTCTACCCAACCCAACACTCAACTGGATTCGTATCCTAAGGGTTGTGTTAAGACTGTTAAAAAATCCACAAGGAAAAAGTGTAAAGGAAGTGTCGATGTCAATTATAAGAATAAAAAGGTCGCTCGTTGGGTTTCACGATGTGCTTGAAATAAACCCAAGCTCTGTGTAGAACAAAACACAATTGTGGTAAGTGAGGATTCCAATTCGGAAATTGAAATATTCATGGCCAAAGAGTATCCATATTCATATGGACTTTGCTCTGACAGACCCTACAATTATGTTACTAACCTTCCACCGTGTCTAAAGGACAATCCTAATTTCCCCGAAATCAAACTCAGTGATGAACCTACAGGTCCAATGGAAGATTCCCCACCTATTAATACTATCAGTGTCGATACACAGTCTATACAGCCGCACTGTAATGAATGTCGATCCTGGATCGATAGGTATTACAAAGGCGTGCCTTTACTTCAGTCTTGGCTTAAATCCTTGGAATACCAAGTGAATTCACTAACGAAGGAGAATAGAAGAGTCTGATCTGTAGCTCAAACCAAAGACAAACGCCAAAAAACCACAGGGTATGTTGTTTTTAAGAACGTGGAAGCAGCGACTGCAATAGTAAATTCAAAGATTGCTTGATTAGTTCAAATCCCTTAATTTGAGGTATGATTTTTTTTAAATAAGTTTAGTATGATTCTGTCTTTTTCAAATTAGGATACACGATTTGTTTGCACAGATTACTTTTTAGTTGGTTTTTATTGATTGAATAAAATGTGATTCTAGTTATAATTATAACTAGCTATAGAATCGTGAGATTCTGTAGCTAGTTAGAAAAATTCGAATTACTTGTTTTGATAACTGAAAATACATCTGAAATATTTTATTCTTATTTGTTTTCAGGAACCTATGATTTCTAAGGAGATTTGAA
>ML798920.1:70648-80749 GCA_009831015.1 Picea engelmannii | reverse complement strand
CGTGGAAGAGTGTACATACTTCTAGGGTGTAAATACTTCATGGGGTATAAACACGGCTGAAAGTAAAAGACCTCTAAATCAGGAAGATAATCAGGCTCCACAACCAACAGTTAGATCGTGACTGCTTTAGCTATTGTGGTTTATTGCAGATTGATATGATAAAATTTATATGGCATCCATATTTTATGTCCTATATTTAACACACAGTAATTATTCTGTTCAAACTTGAGATTAGGAGATTCATCTTCATCATTCGTTGAACACTTATACACAAGTTTTCACAGCAGAATCTATCTCAATGTGGCCACTTGTGAAATTATAAAATTGTTGTTACTATATCTCCTTTATGTTCTATCATTTGGATTCAATCATTACTGCTTCACGTTTACGAGAAGCATTTGTAGGACCAGTTGTGGGTTTTCCTCATTAAACAGTAAGATTGGATGCTATACACAGGACGAATATGAGATGCGATTACAGTTTAGTTTGTGAGTTTTATTTCATTAGTTTAATACAGAAATTTCCTGCATTCTAAACATATTCTACTATTTATTATCTTTGTTTTCAATTAGACAGTTTGATTTTTCATTTCTTGTTTATAAACATTACAAAAATATATATATATAAATCAAAAAGATTGAATGATAGCTTTGTTGTTGTTTAATAAATCAATCCATATTCGATTTTTGCAGATTTAGATTAAAATTTTCATTCTATAAATGTTATACATATATTAGAAATAAAGCCATTTGGTATACATACAATAAGTATATTTATGTTATAAACACTATTTAGTAAATTGTAGATATATATTAGATCTGTATATAATTTTCAGTGAGTTAAGTTATCTTCTTTTCTTTAGTTTTGTTTTTCGCTTTCTTAGGACTTAGATCGGCTAATGGAGTTGCTAAACACGACAGAGTGGATCAATCCAAATGGCTTGGGTTAATTAGACAACCCCGGACTGGATTCACTCCTCTAGTTGACGAGCGGTCAATTTCGCCCATCAACAAGAGTCTATTTGCGAAAAGAGAATAGACAGAGAGCGATAAAGGTTAAGGAGCATAGAGTCACGTTCACAGAAGTCACAGAGACCAGTTAAACCCAACAAACATTCGAAATTTACCACCATGGCACCGCTAAAGCAAGCAGAAGGGAGCCAGACCGCCAGAAAAACCAGAGTTCAGACAAGGTCACGAGTACAGGCGGAAGAAGGTGAACAGCAGTCGTCGGAGATCGTCAATGTTGACGAAATCCCATCTCCATAAACAGCATCGGTGAACCCTACACCTATACTAGAAGAAACCCAATAGCCATCATCGGAGGGCACGAATATAGATATACCGACAGAAGTACAGGAGTCGTAGAACCAGAATGTAGAAACCCTGAAGGAGGTGCAACCAAAGAACACCGAAGCAGCTTTGAAAGTCAATGGAATGGTGCCAAATCGGGAAGAAGCAGTTGAGCCAGATGAGCCTCAAACGACCATATCAGACCACCCACCATAAGGAACGGTTGAAGATGTCATAGGTTGGTCGGAATGGTATCCTAAGGAACAATCGAAAGTCACTGGAAATTCGAGCCAGCCACCATCGTCGAAGAAAGAAAATTTGCAGGTACCCAAGTCACCTCGCAAGCAACCCCTCACAGCAATCATTCTACCATGTATACCAGATGGGGTATAGGTAGGACTAGACCTGTTGGGTCATATAGGGAAGCTCAAATACTCGGACCACAATGTAGAAGACGCAGACAAGTTTCCAGAACTTGCAAAGAGAGTGTACATGGAGATAGTGGGCACGAATCAGTTTGGGGAACTGATTGATCAGCCACTCCAATGGGAAACACGGTTGCAGAAAATAGGGATTTTAGGTCTGTTGGACTTAGCACATTTTTGCAGAGGTCAGTACGCTACTGCATGCATCAAACAGTTGTTAGCAGTCACACATGGTGGACACATTTGGTTGGATAATATCGTCTCAATAGATGTAGAGATTATTGTGAGCATAACAGGATTTTCATCTCAGAGCATGGATCCCGCAGAGTTTCTAGATGAAAAAGCTAGGGAGAAGGCACTAGCAGAAGAGATGAAGAAAAAGTATGGCACCGGCAGGGGGACAAAAGGGATCATTATCAAGAGGATCAATGATTCTGCAACATAATTGGGCACAAAAATCTTAGCCTATAAGTTGTTGAGAAAATGTCGGAGGGAGGAAGTTCCAACTGGGGTTGTCGCAGTTGCAGCTCAGTGCACAGAGGGCACCACAATGAGTTGGGCACCGTATCTCTTGAACTTATTCCTGGATGACTGTAAAGATGTGCAGGACCTAGGAACAGAGTTTCATTATTCATGGTGGATCACGCTAATAGCCTTTATGGGCTGGAAGGAACCAAGGTATGTAACTTTTTGTACCAGACCCAAACTGAACCAGGGAGAAAGATACTTTTTACTGAGAGCCACATTGGATGCTAAGCACAAAAGGATTAACGAGTCCATATTTTAAGGATACCTACGCAACCTACTGAAATTCATCTCCAACATGTGGAGGATCACACCACAGGTTGCTGCACGGTATAAATGCATCGCCAACTTCCATGCCACATAACACACAATGTGGATATAGGTGAGGAAGGATCCCGATAAACAATGGCTATAGATGTGTTATTGTATCACAGAGGGAGACATCGACATGGTCACCAGTGAATGGGACGACGAGTGAAAGATTCCAATCCTCACACGGGAATTTCTGGAAAGAACAGCAAAAGAAGAGGTAGGGCAGGGAGAAACACAGCCAAAGGAAATCCTAGTGCCCAAGAGATGAAGAATGGGCCAGAGAAAAACAACACATACAAACGAAGGGCCAACGAAGACAGGGACCCAGAATGGGCAAAAGGATAAGACGCAGTCGGCCAAGGAGTTGTAGAAACAGGTCAAGCCCATGCAAGAGACCGCAGCAAGTCCCAACCCATAGGAACCAGGGGGAAACAAGAGGACAACCACATAGACAAGAGGCGCGTGCAAGAAAACGAAGGCACAAAGAACACCCCTAGAGTATAATATCATGGATGACAATGGAGAGATGATAGCCCGAATGGTCCAGGACTGTCTAGCTGAGGATTTTGACCATGTTGCGCACCACAGAGATAGGATTCAAGAGGAGCTGGAAGACATACAGCAATTCCTCAAGCAAATCAAATAAGTACAGACAGCAGGTAGCAACAGGAGAATAGAGTCATCAGCACTGCAGATAGAGGAAAGGGTGGAAGAAGAAGAACGAGATCTGGTCCATCCAATACTACAGTTGAACGCAACATTCCACATCACACCCAACATGTTTTGCATGGACGAGATCGTGGCGCAGACACCCTTGAAGGATTTAAGCCAAATTCAACTGGTGTTGACATGGATGCCATCCAGGGCACTACACAAGTTGTAGGTTAGCGTAAACCATGAGGTACAGTCCCGTGCACACAAAGACTTAGTCAAATTGAAAAAGGAAATATAAAAATGAGACACGCTGGAAATATTCTATGAGCAGGATAAGTTAGAGACCCAGGAGGAAAGGGATCACATAAAAGGATTGGAGCAGAAAGTGGCAAGAACTTACGAGAAGATTCCATAGGTCGCGCAGAGAGATGAAATCAGAGCAGCAGAAAATATTGATCAGATTGTGCAGGCAATTGATCAATATCAGAAGGAGATAGAGAATCTCCAGGAGCAACTCACACCAAGAACACCACCATCAGTGAAGGAGAAAAGGAAGCAGGAAGAAATAGCGCAACTGCAGGAGATAGAGAAACAAGTCAGCACAGCAGCTAACTTGTTCAATAAAGCAGCACAGCTATGGACTAAGTTAGAGGAGGATCAGCAGGTTCAAAAGTGGGACATGGAATAATAAAGGATCAACGCAGTGATCCAAGACCTCAAGAAGAGGCAGAAGACAATTATGATCACAGAACACATCAAAGGGGCATAGGACATGAAGAAATTACAGGCAAAGATAACTACTACACAAAGACATAAACATGAGCGAGGTTCAAATGGAACCATTGCAAGAGTAGGTAGCAGAAGTCCTAGCACAAGTAGAGGAATCCAAGGCACATATAGCACAAACCCAGGCAGAGTGTGTGGAATTGATCAGTGACGAAATTGTTGTCCAGATAGCGGACACACTCAAGGAGAAGACTGTGCAGGCGCAGACACGGGCAGTAGAGCTTCAGGAAAAGTTCCAGGCAATCACCAAGGAGATCAAGGAAGCACGCAAGGGTTAGGTGTCTCAGGACTAGCCACATGTCAGTGTTGGGGGGGTTGTTGGAGGTAGGCTAAAGCGGAAAAGCAAGGCATTTTTGGGGGGAAAAGCATGCATGAGGAAAGCGACAGCTTGAAGGAAGAAAAGCACGCATGCATGCGAGGGAAGACCTAACGATGGTAGGGTTAGGGTTTTGGTAAGGTATTGTAAATGGATGAAGAGCCAGAAATGTATAAATATAGATACTTAGGTATCATAATGGGTTGGTTCGGAGATATACTTAGGTATCATGGGGATTATTGTTGTTGTTGTTTTTAGTTATGCATGAGTTGATGCGATATGTAATGTTGTGTTTGTATGATCTATTTTGTATAATTTGTTTAGATAGAGGGGATGAAGGAGGGAATATATTGAGGGTTAGATGATAGGTTGGGGAGCCTAGTGTGATCTAGTTTGCCTCATATAGATCTTACCTAACTGTGAAGGGTTGTAAGCGCGCGATGTTGTAGATGTGGAAATACTATAATAAAAGAGTTGAGAGACAAATATTTGTGGACATATCCCAGGAGGGGGTGAACCATGATAACATTTGTGTTATGTGATGAATGAATGCATATATTTATTGTCTTCAACAATTATTATTATGTTGAATTAATGAGTTGTTATATTTCCTACTTATTCGTCAATAGCAGTATATTGTGTTTACAAGTTATAATAAATGGTTCAATATATAGCTCTCTTATCTCACACTCAATCCCAGGTTGCAAACACCTAAGTCTTATAGCCACCCATTAAATCTATCTCAAGTGATACTGCGTAGTGCATTCTATGTGTTGTGTTGCAATCTGGTTTACCAGGAGGGTCGATAGTTTTAGAGGCTTTGTTGGAAACCTGAACATACATGAACCTTGGGTCAATAAACTCAGACAAAAGAGTAAGAAAGAGTAAACCAACATTGTGTATGTACGTGACTTTCCTTATTGGAACCCTCATATGTACGCAAATGTTACCACTGCAACCCGTGTACAGCTTCGTACTCCTGCAAAACCAAGTTTTACCTCTGTATGGTTGTTTCCCAGAAATTTTTCCTTCAATTTATTCCTATTGGTTTATAGATCTGTTAATATATCTTGTAGATATGATATATATGCTACAAAATATAGTGGATTTGTGCTTGGTCCTTCAAAGACCCACCGCGGCACTCATGATCCAATAAATTTGTTACTGTAACCCTAGATATAAACTAGATATATCTCCTGGTCACTTAGATCTAACAGATCTGTCATTGTGAAACCTGAGATTGGCTCCCTCTAAGAGTGGTTGTTATGATCCCATGTTGGAATATTTACTATGACACCTAGGTATCTTTTTATCTATTGATTTCCTCACTGCAAATAAGATTAGCAACTCACAAAACAATAATACACTGTTGGAATATTCAACTCAAATAAATATAGCAAAAGCAAATATGGAAACCAAATCATGCACACATAAACACAAATATGTTTTGGTAGATACCCTTGGAAAAACCCTGGAAGGAAAACCAGTACTGAGATGATTTTATTATGACAAAATCAGGGCTCCCATAAAGAGGATAATGGCCCACTGAGAGAAATACAACTACAAACAAACCTGGCAAAGATTTCTTTCTTATACAACCCAGAAATAGCATGCTTTTCAAGGTGTACGCACCACATATATGCACCTATCTCCAATGAAACCTTTGTACACGACCTCAAGGGTTGTACAGAAAACTTTGTACGGTGCAATCCTTTCTTGTGGCTTCAATTTGTTGAAACCCACTTGCAGTTTCCTATGTTCTCTCTTCTCCTTGACTTGATCTCTAGATGGAATTCCTTCTCCACCTATCCAAGATATCCTTGAATCACATTCCTCTGTGATCCAATCCTTGCGAAAAAATCCTTCTTTTCTCTCTCAAGTGTAAGAAAAATTCCTTTTCTTCTACACTCTCGAATGACTCCACACTAGCAAAAGTCTTTCTTTGTTATCTCTATGTGAAAGTGTCTTCTCCTTCACCCTAGCCTTGCTATTATAAGATTGAGCTATGACCTAACCCTAGTATCCAAAGTGATTGACGGTTGATATTACTTATCACCTCACTTGAGCTCAATGACTAAGATTAAATGCTAATTACTTTTAATATTTCCTTAAATAACTCAATTAATTAATAAAAGCACTTTACTTTAATAATTCATTTAATTAAAGTAAATTATTAAGGTAGAAGTCTTTGGATGACTTCCACGCGTCTAGACACTTAGACCTGTGCGCAAATACCTATCTGATGCTACAAACATCAACAAAAGTTGCACTCCAAACATAATGCAATAGCCTGCTCATCCCAAAAATGTACAAAAATAGCAAAACCCAAAAATATTTTGATGCATGAAGTGACATAGGTTTAGGATCTTGATCAACAATGGGAGTGGGTATTCATAAGAGCTCGGATACCATGTTTGAAAAAATGGGGTATTTCCACATAGGACAAACACCTTAAGCAACTTCACACACAACCATATCAAAGATCGGTACACTAGTGTTTTTATGTAGTTAAAAATCTTAGAGGGAAACAGTTCATGGCCCCAACCAATGCGGCCACTTGAGGAAATATGTTAATGCAAAAGAAAAATATTTTACATAAGAGTATCTCACAATTGATATTCAACAAATGACCCTCCATTCTCTTTAAATAGATATCATGGATGAATCAAGTGTTAATCCATAAATCAATATAGTTGTTAGTATCAAGGTTAATATGAGTCGTCGGATCACTTTATATCTAGAACATATCATGACCATCATATTACATAACTACAAATTCAAATTAATGCATACTAAAGAAACACACTTTTACCTAAAGATACATTAGACCAAGTTGATCTTAACTATCTCCTAAGTGTCTAAATATCCTAACAGCAAATCTACATATGAGAAATATGATGGCCATCCTTCATGCAATGGGTGTGTGGCTCCCTTACCTAATTGGAAGGTTTTTTAAAGTCAAAACAAACCATTGGAGCTTAAATTATTTTTTGGAACAGAGGGTTTGTCTTCATCTAAGCAACACAAGGACACCAAGATGTTATTATATGACAATGAGAGAATTTATAATAAGAACATAGAGAATGTGGTGGTTAATGCGTTGTCAAGGAAATATGAGGAGGAAGGTTCCCTATTTGTCTTATCTTTACCAACACTATATTGGATTGTCAAGGTCCCCAAGAATGGATAGATAATGTTGAATTTCTCCAACTCATCCAATAGCTACAAGAGGCCCAAATCCTCTTATAGGCTATACTTGGCAGCATGACACCTTGAGGTATAAAAGGAGTATTTTTTTTATGGAGCACTTTGCTTTAAAACAATGGGTGTTAGCATAAATGCACTCCTCACCACCATGGGTCACTCGTGTTTTCAAAAAACATACAAAAGGGTTAAGCACTCATTATTTTGGGGCGACATAAAGAATTATATGTCAAAGGAACAAGCTTGAAACAATGAAGATTCCTAGAACATTGTTGTTGGATTACTGAGAGGGGGGTGAATCAATAATAGAGAAATTTAATCCTTTTTAACCATATAATCCAAGTGTTATATCAATGTAGAATTATCATCCAATAACTGCAGAGTAAATAAGCAATGAAAAAATGAACAATCATACACATACGCAGTTACACCAGTGTTTTACGTGGAAACCCAAAGTGGGAGAAAACCACGGATTGTTTTTTCTTATATGTCTTGAAGAATTACATTCATTGGAAGCACCAACTTCCTTTGTTTTCCAGCTGCAACTAGAAGGAGGCTCCAACCCCCTAGTTTCTCAGGATACAACCTGAGGGAAGCTCCAACTCCCCAATTATCTGGCTACAACCAGAAGGAGGATACAACCCCCTATGTTCTTCGGATACAACCGGAAGGTGGATACAACTACATATCCTTTCCCCGTCCAACCTCCCTTTAGTAGAAGTAGAATTATGGAACCACTATCACACTATCACTGTGAGATATATCGTTGTAAACTTGTACCAATAAACCTAAACCATGCATCAACATGTAATCAACCTGTACCATAAACAAGTGCATCAACCATGCACCAACCTATACCAAACAACCTATAATCAACCTGTACCATAAACAAGCGCATCAACTATGCACCAACATGTACCTCAACCTGTACCATGAACAAGTGCATCAACCATGCACCAAACCTGTGAAAATAACCTGTCACAACAACTTGTCCAAACAACCTATCACAAAAACCTGACTCATCAATTTTATCAACCAAATCAKATCTACTCACCAAGATCAATCACCAAGACAACTCTCAAATATGTGCATCAACCAAGTATAACACAACAACTCATAATCATCACCAAGATCAATATGTGCTTCTAATAATACAAGTATGCTACATCATCCATAAACCATGTGTCAACAACACTACTAACAAGTGCCTCCAACCATGTACCAAGTATGTATCAATCATGTATCAACTACTCATCAACTATGACTCGTCAATATGTACCAACATCATCAACTATACACCTCATGTATGTGCCAACTCATCAACTACTTGTCTCAACCATGTACCCGACATGTACCTCAACCAAATGCCCTCATCAATTTCATCATCCAAATCTGGTTTTTAACTTTGTAATAGACCTAGTGTATATGGTCACATTCCTGCAAACCTTCCTTAACTTTAACAACAAGAGACTAGCATTTTCATCAAACTTTTCTTTACTCACACATGCCTAGTTTTGGATTAGTCAACAACCCTAACTTGAAATAATCATAACTTTCTACATGTAATGAATAAAGATCTGAAACTTATACACAATGTTTTTCAGTGTGTTTTATGCAATTACTCCAGGTTTCACTACTTGGAACCTCTCAGAAAAGGATTTATAGCAAGAATGGCATACCTTGTTGAATTTTGGCTTATTCTAGAGAGAGACCTTGTAGAGCATGCCCCGCATGGAATATTTGTTGAATAGATATGAAACTATTATACAACATACTACATATTGTACTCTAACCAACACATTTTTTCATACTGAATTTGGATCTGTTATGAAGAAGTTATGACGTTTTTACCCGAAACACATGTTTTAGAATAGTTTCGGGACTAGCCACAAACCATATTTTCCACGGACTGTAAATCCAAAAATACAACGACCCACAAGCTGAATGTTTTACCAAAGATGCTTGGATATGTTTCCTCAATTTCATAGAAATTTCACGGTCTGAATCGTTCTAGAAAATATGTTATTTCAAAAATGGTGAGATGACCTGTAAATAACATACCTTAGAAAGCATCATCAAAATAATTTATCCTTCCTTGAATTCTGGCTTTTTTTTCTTCACCTTCCCTCAGAAATTCAGCTTAGATATCCTTTTGTTACCTCAGATACCTATATATATTCAATATTCTCAAGTGTAATATAAAATGAGAGAGCCTTGCCTCTTATTTATACTCTCCAAGTAACTTCCTTAAAAACATCTTCTAGGTCACTTTGCCCACTTTCCTTATTTTAGGGTTAACCCACTTCTAATTTCTCCATTAAATTTATTATTGAAATAATTTGTTTTGTATTCACTTTAAATTATAATACACTCATCACTTCACTTTATTATTTACCTTTTAAAATTTATTAAACCACTTTGACTACTTTGACCTTTTGGGGCTCCTAGATGACATATGAGGGTCCTCCAACTTCGTAAGGCCATAACTCTCAAACTGTGAGGAGTTATGTGACATTCCACATACCACCAGAAATGGAATGACATGTACTATCCATATAGAATAGTATTACCTGAAAATATATCAAAA
>ML798920.1:53024-64250 GCA_009831015.1 Picea engelmannii | reverse complement strand
TAACTCTCAAACCGTGAGGAGTTATGTGACGTTCCACATACCACCAGAAATGGAATGACATGTATCATCCATATAGAATAGTATTACCTGAAAATATTTCAAAACTCATACCGTTATCCATCAAACAAACTTGGGTCCATTACCCAAACTTGGGTTCTCCAACTTCTCATGGCCATAACTCTCTAACTGTGAGGAGTTATGTGACGTTCCACATACCACCGGAAATGGCATGACAATCACTATCCATATAGGATACTTTAACGGAAAACTTTATTGACCTTCATGTCATTATTCCCCAAATAAGCATGGGTTCTCTAACCATACTTCTAGGATAACTCAATCTGCAAAGCGTCTTCCCATGAGGGATTTCACCATAAGGGGACCACTTTGGAGTTCATCCATTTGTATCAACCATGAAAATACAATAATGAGTCATATTTACTTCAAACAAACTTGGGTCCATTACCCAAACCTTTGTGCTACTGGAATTCGCTACCGTACTTTCTCCAAGGGTTGACATCCATCTACAATATCACTCTCCAATAGTTGACATCAATGACAACCAACTATCCATCAACCTAAGCCAATTTCCTGACAATTGCAACCTCTACCGATCGCACAACCATCTATGGTGACATTTCCATGGACTTTGTAGTTGGGCTCCTTAAAGCAAGCAACTAATATATGATAATGGTGGTTATTAACTTCCTCTCTAAGTATGCCCACTTTTGTTCCTTACAACACTCGTTTAAGTCATTTGTCATTGCCCAAATATTCATGGATCATATTTTTTAATTGCATGGCATGCCTAATTCAATTATGGTGAATCTTGATCCTACCTTCACCACCATTTTATGGTGCAAGATTTGTTTAAACTACATGACACCTAATTAAAAATTAACATGTCCTATCAGCCCCAAACAGATGGTCAAACAAAGTTGGTTAATAAGTTCTTGGAAAATTCTTTAAGATGTTTTGCATCAAACTGAAAAGGCTAGTGGGTTTATTGTCTCCCCCTTGCAAAATGGTTGTACAAAACCACCTATCATGGTGCTATAAAACTGTCACCATGTGAGGTTGTTTATGGAAAAATACCTCCATATGTGGTATCATACTTATTCAACACATCCAAGGTTTGGGAAGTGGATATTGTTAGCACATGTAAATTTTTATAAATTTTCATAAAAAATTTATAATTTGGCCAAAATTAATTTTTACAGGGCTATTGTGCTCTCGGGGTTATGTAGGGTTCATTATCCATATTTTATGTAAAAAATTATTGGACTCATAGCCCAATATCCAATTTTAATTTTATGCCACATATACCATTGAAAGTCAACCAACCAAATTTCATTGCAAGTCCAAACACCAAGTATCGAACTCGAGATCATTTGTAAGTGCACACCCATGCACCAATTACCAAGTCTACAAGCAAAGAATCAAGCGCACATATTGACACAAGGCAGTGCCATTGATATATCCAAAGAACTTGTGAAACTTCTAGCAAGGTTTTATATGAGGGCTTGGATTGGCTCTCCAACAACATTGAAAACAAGGCTTGAGGAAATTTGGTGATGATCATGATATTGCCTTTGTGTGGAAGAGCATTTTTGTTTTCATCTCTCCTTTCCAGTTTTGATGGTTTCTTTGTCTATTATTCTAATTGTCGATTTATTTCTTCATGGGTTTCTATATTTATGGGCACTTATGCAACACCAACATACAAAAAATGCAGCAAAGCACTACGGAAGTTTTGTAGCTCAACTTCTATAGCACACTTTCCAACTATCACTATCCAGCACTCCTATTTTTTAGGGATACCATATCTTTTAAAGTTTGAATCCTATACCTTTAAAACGCCTTGGTACCTGATAAGGAGGTCTGAATTATTGATGGAGGATATTTTGGGGACAAGTCATCACTTTGACCTAATTTTCAGCAAGAAGCTACAGGGAATTCTAGAATTTTCTTGTTTTAATCATTATCTTTGGGCACAGATTCAGAGAACATGGAGATGTATTTTGGAAAACCAAAGGAATTTTTCTCAAGCACTAACTCATATAAAAAAACCTCTTTCATTTTTCCAAAATTTATCGTTATTCGGGAGATATAGGTGGATCTTTGAGCATCATTTTTCCAAAATTTTGACAATTTATTTTTTCCTAAATATTGCCTAGCCACCTCATCATTTCGAATTTGGATCAGATATCTTCAACAAACTAAAGATGAATGAGAAGGGTTATCAGATCCATTTATTTTGGATCTTGATAAGAATGTAATCTCTCTATAAAGAAAAAGTAAAAAAAAAAAAGGAGAAGGGGGTTCGAGTGGGAGAAGAATGGCATATCATTTGTTGTAATATTTTGTTGAGTTGATCAAAGTACATCAATACAAAAGTATAGAGCTTTTCATTTCAAAGATTCATGTGTTAGTGCTATCTGGTTTTGTCATTCTTTATCATGTGCATGTGTTTCCTATCTACTATTTTTCATTTCAGTGTAAGGTCTTCAGTGTTTAATTGAAAGAAAGTAATTCAGAATTCATCATTGATGCTCTGAATTAGATAGGAATTAAATACTTTCATTTTTATTCTAAAGTTAAACACAAAATTAATCCATGCTTGATGCTTTGTGTTTGATAGATTGTTGACTCTCATTCCTCTACCATATTGCAGCAAACTTTAGTAACTAGAAAGCATTTCCTATCTTGTCTTTGTCATTGATCTTCTCTACCACCAACTATTGATTACTTGGATTAACATAACAGTTTTATGACTCCATTCCCAATGGTCTTTTCCTCAACTCCACCAACCACATTATAAACCTTGTTTTTATCTAAAGATCTAGCCACTGAGATCAAGTTACATTGAGGGGGGCCCCTCTAGTTGGAAAGGCCAGTTTCCAGCCTAAAGATTGGACTGAAAAGGTTACCTTGGGGATTTTCTACCACAGCCTAGGAAAATTACCAAGGGATTTGGCCAAAATTTGTTTTTACAGGGTTATTTTGCTCTCGAGGTTATGCATGTTTCATTATCCATATTTTATGTAAAAAATTATTGGACTCATAGCCCAATCTCCAAGTTTAATTTTATGCCACATATACCACCAAAAGTCAACCAACCAAATTTCATTGCAAGTCCAAACACCAAGTATCGAACTCGAGATCATTTGTAAGTGCACACCCATGCACCAATTACCAATTCTACAAGCAAAGCATCAAGCGCACATATTGACACAAGGCAGCGCCATTGATATATCCAAATCACTTTTGAAAATTCTAGCAAGGATTTATATGAGGGCTTGGATTGGCTCTCCAACAACATTGAAAACAAGGCTTGAAGAAATTTGGTAATGAACATGATATTTCCTTTGTGTGGTAAAGAATTTTTGTTTTCAGCTCTCCTTTCCAGTTTTGATGGTTTCTTTGTCTATTCTGCTAATTGCCAATTTATTTCTTCATGGGTTTCTATAGTTTTGGTCACTTATGCAGCGCCAACATACAGAAAATGCAGCAAAGCGCTACGAAAGTTCTGTAGCTCAACTTCTATAGCACACTTTCCAACTATCACTATCCAGCACTCCTATTTTTTAGGGATACCGTATCTTTTAAATTTTGAATCCTATACCTTTCAAACACCTTGGTACCTGATAAGGAGGTATGAATTCTTTATGGAGGATATTTTGGGGACAAGTCATCACTTTCACTTTGACTTAATTTTCAGCAAGAAGCTACAAGGAATTATGGAATTTTCCTATTTTAGTCATTATCTTTTGGGCACATATTCGGAGAAGCTAGAGATGTATTTTGGAAAAACAAAAGAAATTTTTCTCAATCACGAAATCATATAAAAAAACCTCTTTCAGTTTTCCAAAATTTGTCATGATTTGGGAGATATAGGCAGATCTTTGAGAATCATTTTTCCAAAATTTTGACAAATTATTTTTTCCTAATAATTGTCTAGCCACCTCATCATTTCGTATTTGGATCAGATATCTTCAACAAACTAAATATGAATGAGGAGGGTTCTCAGATCCATTTCTTTTGGATCTTGATAAGAATGTAATATCTCTATAAAGAGAATAAAAAAAGAAGGAGAAGGGGGTTCAAGTGGGAGAAGAATGGCATATCTTTTGTTGTAATATTTTGCGGAGTTAATCAAAGTACATCAATACAAAAGTATAGAGATTTTCATTTCAGAGATTCATGTGTTAGTGCTATCTGGTTTTGTCAGTCTTTCTCATGTGCATGTGTTTCCTATCTATTGTTTTTCATTTCATTGTAAGGTCTTCATTGTTTAATTGAAAGAAAGTAATTCAGAATTCATCATTGATGCTCTGAATTAGATAGAAATTAAATACTTTTGTCTTTCTTCTAAAATTAAACATGAAATTCATCCATGCTTGATGCTTTGTATTTAATGGACTGTTAACTCTCATTCATCTACCATACTGCAACGAACTTTAGTAACTAGAAAGCATTGTCTATCTTGCCTTTGTCATTGATCTTCTTCACCACCAGCTATTGATTACTTGGATTAACATATCATTTTTATGACTCCATGCCCAATGGTCTTTTCCTCGGCTCCACCAACCACATTATAAACCTTGTTTTTATCTAAATATTTGGCCACTGAGATCAAGTTATATTGAGGGATCCCCCTCTAGTTGGAAAGGCTAGTTTCCAGCCTAAATATTGGTTTGAAAAGGTTACCTTGGGGATTTTCTTCCACAGCCTATGAAAATTACCAAGTGATAACATATACCAATCTTAAAACCAAAGCTTACATTCTCCATACTTTTAAGCACAATTTGGTCTTGGCTCAAAATAGAATGAAGCAACAAGCAAATTTGTAATGCTTAGAATGCTACTTTGAAGAAGGAGTTTAGGTGTTTCTACATATCTATCCCTATAAGAAAACATCTCAAGGAAAAAAGCCACTAAAAATTGGCACCCAAGTTCTATGACCCCTATGAAATCCTACATTGGATTAAACAGGTTTCCTAAAGATTGGCTCTCCTAGCTAACTTCGATACTCACCCAGTATATCATGTGCTTTGTTTGAAGAAAGTGATAGGGTCAAATGTCTTGTTCAGACCATCCTTCCCAAACATGATGAAGGAGGTTCCATTTAGTTATGGTCATAGGTAGTAGTGGAAAAATGAGAATTGATTGTGCCAGTGCATTCCATAGGAAGTCTTCATAGAGCGGAAGGACACACAGTGCGAAGATGTCACCTAGGAAACCATCAAATATTTTGCAGTGGTTTCCACAACTCCGACCATGGGGGCAATGGTGTTTTTGAAGGAGGGACAAGTTAGGGTTCTACCCGAACCTCCCTACTTATAGGTACTATAATGTTTAATTCCATCATCTTTAAATAAGACCCACTAATTAGTTGGTGTGTGATGTGGAGTAAGGCTCGCTTGGTAGTTGGTACTCATTAATGTTGGGACCACTAGTGCTTAGGGTTGGAATAGTAAGAAATTATTTAAAGAAGTAGGAAGATATGTAATTTTTTATCAAGTTATTATCATTTTATTGCAAATATGTTAATTTAGTGGTTGCCCCTTGAAGAGGCCCTTGAGCATTGCTCTCTTTCTATATTATTAATATAAGGGTTAATATTCTAATGGTTCAACACTCTTGTTCTTCCCCTTTTAATTTTTGTAGTTTATTTTTCTTCTAATATTCCACTTAATTCTTTGTTTATGTTATATAAGTACACTACATCTTGAGGCAATGATGCAAGGTATAAAGGTTTTTGGGCCTATGGATTATAAGGCGACTTTCTCAAAATAATTTGCAACAAGGGAGGCAAGGATTTGGTAGAAAAGAATAATATTTTACTCAATCTAAAATGTGGAAAACTAATTTGCATTGATTTTTGTGCATATGGGGGGGCCTAATGCCCAGTGGGTTAGCTTGAGTGGCTAAGTGCTATGAATTACAAGTAGGAGTTTATGGGGTCAATTCCCTGGGCTAGTTGCCTCTATGAATATTGTGGGCCTCATTCAATGTACACATCAGGTTAAGTTGTCAAAACATAAACTAGTCGGTTTACCGTAGGTACCATCCTTCAAATGAGGGGAAATGCCTAGTGGATTTCCCAAGATGTGTATTTCGTTAAAAAAACATATGGGGATCCCCAAAGGAAAAATTTTAAGGGGGGTGTCCATGTGGGATAACAAATACCTTTCCACTTATATATACCCTTTATTAACATTAGAAAGAACAAGTAATCGCTCTGATGCAAATTGTTGCAACAACAACTAATGACAACCTAAAGCACAAATAGATATGACACAAAATGTCAGAACAATTGTAGAGACACCAATATGAGTAATGGAATCACACATATTTCCCAACCTATGTTGATAAGCATACATAGAATCAACATGTGTCGCTTAGCCTATGTTGTTAAGCATACATTTAACATTTAATTAATGGACCAAAGAAGATTTCTAATTATATATCTTTTAAAAAACATTAATATTATCACATGGAATTATATATCTACAATAAATATTATTCATATAAGGCAATAGAGAGGTAAATTACTTTACCCTTATGTGTAATAAGCAACATAATGGCCATCCATATTCCATGGAATTCTTCTCCTTATACCCTTGAATTGCTTGGGTTGGTTATAACAAAGTATCTAGTGGAACAATATACCAAAAGACAAAAGGTGTAGTGTTCCTCCTATTGGTTGTTGATTATCACCACATACCTATCTCAACACCCTCATTGTGCCTCGCTTTCGATGTCACACCCAATGTCAATCCATCCTTCAACATGTTGACACACAAACTTTTGATTTCATCAATGCTTAAATATGTTTGTGCCAACAAAATGACCCTTGTGCATGTCATTGGCATTCATCATAAGTACAAAAGGCAATGGCACGTATATCTTCATGTGATCTAACACAATTACAAGAAATAAAGTCACATGTCTACCAACTACTCACCCTTTGGGGTTAGTTATGTTTTTCAACCACTTGTACCCTAAGCTAAGTTGTCTATAATTTTTCTTCTTGTTGAAATAATGGTAAACTTCACTTGTGTTTATTTGCTATTATGATTAAACGCCCTCATTACTGTATTACTAGGTTATGGTTTAATAGTTGACTTAGTCAACTTTATTTTATATTATTCTAGTTGACTAAGACCAACCTAGGCATTTATGTGGGCCCATAGACCCTTCATGGGTGAAGCGCCCCACCTCATAAGTTGTGTATAAATACACAACTCATGAGTCATGTGTAACATCATATTGATTCATTAACAATTGATTCATTTAGCCTACGAGCACCCACATCTTGTGTTCTCTTTTCAAGCTTGGTGTTACACTTGTGTTTGGCATATCTATCTATTGCAAACCCCTACTACAGAAATAACACATTTGATCAAAGGTTTATTCGACACTACTCTATTGGGTATGGTTCTTTCCTTAGATATTCAAGCTGATTTTTCTAAAGGAAACCCTAACTCGGAGAGTTTTAGGGCTTGTTTCTCTCTCCAATACACTTATACTAGGGCGTTTTCCCTCTCTAAGGAGAGTGTTGTCCTAGGGATGTTATCTTCTCCGATCATTTCAAATTTTAGGATTTCCTCTTCACTGTATTAGTATTTATAGCAAAAGTTTGTGCTAGCCTATAGAGTTTTGGGGTTGTTTTTTGGTGATACTATTTGTTGGAGAAGGGCACTTCATTTAGGGTTGTTTAAGCTTATTTTGATGTGTTGATTTGAAGGCCTTGCCCAAAACTTGAACACATAGCATTATTGATTTCGTACTTATTTATTTCAGACCTATGTCCTCTAGACTTGAAATGTTTTTTTGTTGGTTGGAAACATCAACAACCTATTGTACTAGTTCTATTTTCAAACCATCCTTTTAGGGATTTTCTGTATCCCTATTTCGTGGATGTTTCGGGGTTTTGTGATTGTTCATGGTGGTATTTTTTTCAACACCACTCTTTTTCATAATCTAATCCAACTAGATCCAAAGTTGTTGGTGTAAAATATGAAGGGTTTTTAAGATTCTCTCTTTTAGGAATTCTAGGGAGGCCCACCTCTTATACTTTATCTGGAGAATTGCTTGGAAACATAATTTTATGAGTTATTCAATTGATATATAAGACTATTGACTAGTAATATTTAACCTAAGGGTTGTAGAACTAGGGTTTCCAGCTCATCTTCACTGGAGTTTCAAACTGTTGTTGGCCCCTTCAATGAGCTTTCATGAAGATTCTATGAATATGACTTCTTGTTGGACCAAATGGATTTTTCTTACAATACATATATGGAAGTGTATTTGTAGATTGGGTTGTATTAGTTTTAAATGGAAATGTTCTTGGTATTAACTCCACTTTATCATTTGGAGACATTGTTCATATTCTATGGGTTAGGACTGTTCTCTTGGATGTTGTAGTTGGCAATGTGAGGCCTGGTCCTTAGTGACTAGCGATGATTCATAATGACTCTAACAAGCTTATGGAAACTTGTTTGCACAAGGACACTCCTCTCGACCACTTTGATGTGGTTTCCACTCATAGGTCTACAAGATCTATGCCACTTTATTCTCTTGATGACTCTATGGATGATTTTCAATATCTTTCATATGATCAGTTTGTTTGCATGCATCTTGGACTTCCACGCTATGATATTATGGGACATACTATATATTGTGCATTTTAGTGAATCGCATCATGGATTTTGTGCTCCATTGTGATCACAGTTTCTTGTGGGTGTGTTATCATTGCAATGCCAATCACATCAATAGAGTGTGCCTTGTTTGCTCCTTCAGTAAACCATCATACTTTAGCGACCTTTCAAACTTCAGTTATCTCGGCCACCTTTTCCCAGGTGTGGAATTGTGTTAGTATTGGTACTACGATATTTTTGGGAAGTTCCGTCTTCAAATGGCCCACATTCAATGTTAAAGAGGGAAGGTGTGATCCAATACTCTCTTGGCCTTGTCCATCTTCAAGGAGGATGGTGTGCATATGGTTAACCCTATGTTGAGATGGGTATTCATTAACCATCACTTCTTCTTGGCTACAGTGAACCATGTTTTAGAGTTGGTTATCAACATAGTAAATCTCACTTTTATTTTATTTTCCTACACTTCTAGTAGTACTTGAGTTGGGTAATAACCCGCTCTCTTCTATAATCTACCCCAACCACTCTTTGTAAGGCACTAGGTATCTATTAACCCACTCTTATCTTGTATTTGAGCCTACTTCTAAGTTACACTCTCTTAAGTGCATTTGTGTTGGGTATCACACAACCACACCCCCTGTTGTATTTGCACTCGCTTAGATGTGTTCAAGCTCTCAAATCATATCCAAGCTTTCTTCTTTGTTGTGTTCTCTCAAGGGTATCTATGTTGCATATTCACACATCCACTCAATGGTTGATTTTTAGCATTATTAGTTGTGTTTGATATCTTTCAAAGATATGGAATTGGGTCTTCCTACTGTCATTTCAACGACAATTGATCTTATTATAGTCGGATACTCACCTCTCTTCTCTCTTACACAATGTTCCTTTAAACACTCCTTCAAGTGGGCAGATCAGTGGCACTATTCTTCCAATGGATGTGCAGAACGGTCAGAATGTGTCTTATATCCCTCCTCCATTGGACAAGTAGGTTAGTGATAGTGTTTTCCAATCGATGAGTAGTTCAGTCGCAACATTATTTCAGCAAACAAACAATTCAATGTTCACTTTCCTTTGAGGAATGAGAAGCTCAGAGTTGATTCCTATATAGGATGTTTCTTCCAACACCTATCTAATGGGCAATTCAATATTGTAGTCACCTAGATGATGAGCTTGGTGAAAACATTCTTCAAATACATTATTAGGTCCATTTTTGTATTGGGTTGGGTCATCACAAACCCACTCTCTTCTTCCAACTACGGTCACCTCTTCATTGAATTCAGTATGCCCACTCACTTTGTACCTTCTCTTCCTTGTATTGATGATTATTGACAACACTTTGTGATCAAATTGACAAATCAAACATCATAGTCCCCCAAATTATTAGTTCAATGGTGGCATTTTTTCTGGAGTAGAACACTTCTATTTTGATGATGGTTAGGCATTCATAAACCCTTCTACATTTGTATCAACTTGGGCCATCACAAACCCACTCTCATATTACAGTTATGATTATCTCTATTGAGTTGGGTATGTCCACTCCTTTTGTACTTATTCATATTTATCGATGACCCTATGCTCAAAGTAAGGGGGTTGTTGAAATAATGGTAATCTTCACTTATGGTCATTTGCTATTATCGGTAAGCACCCTCATTATTGTATTGCTAGGCTATGGTTTAATAGCCAACATAGTCAATTTTATCCTATTATTTCAGCTGACCAAGGCCAACCTAGGTATTTATGTGGGCCCAATATATCCTCGTGGAAGAAGGTGCCCCACCTCATGAGTTGTGTATAAATACACACCTCATGAATCATTTATATCATATTGATTCATTAGTGAATGCTTATTTTAGCCTATGGGAACCCACCTCGTGTTGTCTTTTCATGTTTGGTGTTACACTTGTGTTTGACATATCTCTCTATTGCACACCCCTACTACAACAATAACACACTTGTTAAAGGGGTTTATTCAACATTGCTTTATTTTTCTTTTATTGCAGGTTGTAGGATATGTTAGTGGATCCATTCAATCCTATATGTCTCCTTTGTAGATCTCAACACTAGCTCCTTCAACAATTTATGAGCAAAAATAACCATGCAAAGTCATTGTATTTGATGATCATTAGCATTCTCAAGTCAAACAACATACTTATAAACACAATCCACACGCAGAGCTCTTGAAGATGAGCATCGAGGCCACATCACTTTCACATCAAAGGTAAAGTCCAACCATATTTAGACATATTCAAGCGATAACATCCTCATAAGCTTAAAACTTTATATTGTGGTCTTTACACCATCAAGCTGGTTATTGGATATAATGGTGTTTTACTAGATTTACCAATTTGATTGGGCTTCCATGGCATTACAAGTGTTAACATTCTCAAATTATATGAATCACCACATCTCAAGGAAGATGACCTCCCATCCAACCAATGGACACACTTTGATTTTCACCCTATCTTTCTATTTGTATACTTTTGAATAATAGAACATGAATAACTAAAAGCATAGTAATTTATTTAGTACATCAAAAGGAGCTTTACCCTCACATAACATA